>JAULBS010083380.1:1620-34322 GCA_032355785.1 Symmetromphalus regularis | reverse complement strand
ACAATGTATCTGTATAATATGTTAAACCTTATATGTCTTTACTGTTTATATCATTCATATATAATGGAAATAAAGAAAGAATTGTTGATCCATTATTTACATCGATAAGGTAAAGGTCGATGCATTGAAAGCCAAATTGTGATTGGATGCTTCAAATATTGTCTTGATATGACACTTCCAATCAAAATATGTGGTATGTGATATAACATGCCTTATGCAGTGTGTGTTTCTTGAAATCGCTTTAAACTGTTTTCAGTTGAATACGGTGTTCAAAGTTTGACATGTCATGTGGAGTGTGTTTCTTGAAATTGCTTTAAACTATTTTCAGGTGAATACTCTATTCAATGTTTGACATGACATGCAGTGTGTGTTTCTGGAAATCGCTGAATGACATTTAGTAAAAACATTCACACTTACGCAGGGGTTGAAATTCAGGTTTTTTACCAGTATTCCAAGGAATAGTGAATTTCGTAAAACGCTATTCTGTCAAAAGATATTGATGATTATAAAACTAGCATAACAGTAACAAATTATTTGGTGAATATTATCTGTCCCTACAAAGAACGAGCCATTATTTGGTATTATGTGGATTATTTTACAAAAAAAATGCTAAAACGAACAAAACATCTTGTTAACAGATTTCTCGTAGTTAAGCCATTCAAATTTTCTCCAACTGTGAACCAACTTACCTTCTCATTTTTCTCTGTCATACACATTATCACGATTTGTTTTTTCTAATTTATTATTGTTTTTCTCCACTGGCAGTTCCTACACACCATTGTATACATACATCACCAGAGAATTTCAAATCGAATGGCAAAAGAACTATAACACATTCATATACTACTCGCGTTTGCTTATTACGTTGTGCTACATAAAACAGCACAACGAGCAACCACATGTGTATCAATGTACGCAGCAAGCGGAAGTAGAATCAAATGCACTCTGCACCTTACACTTGTTGAATAAGATGATTAAATGAAATTTTCATTCATAAAATAGTGGTTTTATTTTAAAGAGAATAGCAACCGAACATGCAAAGACGGAATATCCACAAGCAGATTTCGCTAATCCGTGTTTTATTCCAACTTTCCTGATGGAATACTAGAAGATCAGTTTTAATATTCCCTTTAAAAAAACAGTATTTTCAGAATAGCTTATATTTTGACCCCTGATACCCAATTCCGCCTGTTATGATCCATACACCAGATGCATATGCCAGCAATTTGAAGGTACAGAAAGACAGAGTGTGGATTAACTAGCTTTGTTTCTTTATTTTAAGTAGCAGCCTTATTAAAATAATCCGTTGTTGGAACGACAGATAGATTTACGAGGGTACGGACAAATATCATTCCTTCAGTTTGTACAAGTTAAAAAGCAGTTAACTGAATGAAAAATTTCTGTGGTTTTGTTTTACTTTATTTAATGAATATAAATGATGCATTGCAGCTATCAAAAGCACGATGAAAATCAGCAATACCATCTTATAACTGTCATAAAATTGGTTGCAGCAGCATTGTAATACCATCGCAGAAATATAAATATGTATTATGTAGTATGCTCATTTTCTTGAAAAACAGTTTAGCGACGGCAGTTAAGTGCCATCGCAAGTCTCTGAATTTTAAGGGCCTTCGTTTCCCGGTTCTTCTAAACAAAAAACGTTTTAGAAGTAATTTGATTTACAAACACAAAACAACACACACACACGCAGGCACACACACACAGTATTAATAAATAAATAATTCACTATGATAATGATGCATATATCGGCCAATAATAAATGTAAGGTTTGATCTGTAGTATTTATTTGGTTTATTTCTAGATCTGCAAGAATCTTGAGGAAGGCTGGACTAGAGTTTTTGACACTGAACAAATAACAATAGGGTTTGATCTGTAGTATTTATTTATTTGGTTTATTTCTAGATCTGCAAGAACCTTGAGGAAGGCTGGACTAGAGTTTTTGACACTGAACAAATAACAATAGGGTTTGATCTGTAGTATTTATTTGGTTTATTTCTAGATCTGCAAGAATCTTCAGGAAGGCTGGACTAGAGTTTTTGACATTGAACAAATAACAATAGGGTTTGATCTGTAGTATTTATTTATTTGCTTTATTTCTAGCTCTGCAAGAACCTTGAGGAAGGCTGGACTAGAGTTTTTGACACTGAACAGAAAGTTCCATACGCATATAACTGGGATCAGTGGGTGGGGTATGACGATCCAGAGAGCTTTGCTTTCAAGGTGAGTAATCTAAATGAAATAAGGAACGATATTCTACATTTCTAGGTAGTCTACCTCCTCATACTCAACTGTGGGGTATGTAAGACACATCCCCTCCCCCTCCCCCCACGTTTTAGGACAGGAGGATACCTATATAATTATCACCCATTACTTTTTGCTTCGAAAAATTTAAATTAAAGTGCAAACATTTGTGTAATTTACTTGTCTTTGGCAGTTTCCGTAACCTAAACAACTAACAACCACTCTGTGATACATGACGTTTTCGGAACGAGAGCCCACGAACAGTTTACCTGGTTAACATTGACTTCTATCACATAATGTTTATAAATTATTAGGCACAAGAAATCAGTCTAGCATCATGTGAATGGGAGCGCTCGCCCTCCTCAACGGGTCACTCCTGGCGAGTTCAATTTGTTCTACGTAGACGGAAACAATCAATGGTTACAGAATGAAGTTATACATTTAATACGTTGCCTACTTTAAAAGAAACAATGTTATAACTCAGAGCTTAAGTATATTTTTCCAAAATGTGATGTTTATATTCATTGTGAGGTGATTACAAAAAAATAAAATACATGGTGTAAAATAACAAATTCTGAAAATTTCTTCATGAAAATTGATTTTCCGCAATCGTACGAGAATTCAGTTGTGCGCTGTGATGCAAATTCTGCACATTTTCCCACGGAATCGTGGAATTCAGGGAGGACTGATTATATTTTGAAGGTTTTAGCCCAAAAGGAATTTCATAAACCTTGGTTTATCAATAACAAAAAATGGGGTAGGGCCGGAATGTCTCAACCCACCCAGCTACATCATCCCCTACACACACTTCCAGGAAGCCCCCTGTCTCCATCCTCACCCCCAATCTCGGAGAGGAGCCAAGAGGAGATAAGTTATGCGGTTTTGGAAAGATTTTAAACTAGCTTTGAATAAATGGAATTTACAACTCCAAAAGATTGTGGGTTTGTTTTTAGTTTTTAAATTTAATTTTTTTTTATATTTCTGTTCTTTAGCACTTATAACAAGCAGGCCATTAGCCATAGTGTGTTATGGGGTGCGTTTTTTTAATTTTTGTATTGATACTAAATTTGTAGTTTTGTCTTTGGAATGAAGGCTGATAAACAGTCTTCCATTGCATAGGTGAATCCAGAGGGGAGCTGAGGATACGAACAACACTGCCACTTCAGTCATGTTTTACCTAATTTGGTCATATCTAACTTTGGACCCCTTCCCTCCAATATTAAAAATCTAAACTAATTGCCTTCGACCCTTTCCCTTTTATTGTATTAATCAGTGAGCGTGCTTTATTCTTTCAGACAAATTATGTCATTGAGAAACAGCTAGGTGGTATCGCGTTCTGGGAACTGGGCTTAGACGATTTCTCTGGGAAATACTGTGATAAAGGCAATTTCTCGCTACTTAAATCCGTAAAGAAGTCAGTTGAGCTCTCAAAACTCACAACAACAGTGGTTACATCAACAACGCCTATCATACCAACAGTGGATTCAACAGATTTCAAAGGAAACGGTGATGGTAAATCCACAATGAAACCGGAATTAGGATTGGAAGGAAGCGGTGCAAGACTGAGTGTCTGTAGAGGTCTTTTGTTCATGTTGATAATAGTTGTGTTCCTATGATCTCTACTGTTTGATAATTAGAGGTTATTAAATGAGTTGCCATTTATTATCAAATTTATATCCCGAGTGAAAATTATTTCACGAGGGACATAAATTTTATAATAAATGGTAAAGAGTTTAATATTCTATTTATTATCCCAGCCAAATGCTATTGGTTTTCCATAAAATTCTTTAGCTGCCCTGTTTTTGTTTTTTAAACACAACATAATGAAATACCACACAGACTGTGTGCATAGCAATGTTAGTGTGTTCATCCGCATTTAAAAATAGTTACTATTTAATATAATGTTTTCACGATTTAAACCAAACAAAATTTACAATGTATTTTTAAATAGCAATTTATAAATTATATTTACAACAACGAAGTTTTACATATTCACTGCGTTGCTATGGGAACATAGTCCGTGAAGCGTATGAATGTCAAGGTCAATGTCATTACAAGCAGTTTTAGTACGAAAACTTTCATTGGATAAACAGAAAAAACTACCCAATAAAATTAACGGTTAAACCAATGAATAATAATGCTCACTGGGGTAATAATAATTTCTAATACAAAATCTTACATCTTATAATAAAAAAAAAATAAAAAAAAACAATGACTGTTTACAGAAAATACAATTGTATATTATTAAAATAAAAAAATAAAAACAACTACCCCAACCCCTTCCAAATTAAAAATAAATAAAAATAAAACAAACAATTTAAAATTATGCAAAATTATAGTGGTATGTTAGGTACTAAAATACAAGATTTAATTACATGTACATATTTGATATTATGAATCCAAAGCAAAGTCAGTTTCTGTAAATGTTCGTTTACCTCTTAAAATTAAGTTAAAATAATGATAGAAATATTTTGTCATTTTCCCTTCGTCTGACGCGGTCAGGTAATATTATCAAAAAACTTAGATCTGTTTTAAAAACGATATAGTGCATATGTTACCTGATAAGGAAGTTGGCATTTTCATAATCAGACCAGAACGAGTTAACTTTTGGAAAGGAGCTGGCACTGTGTAACTCTCTGAAATTTTAATCAGCCCATGATAAAAATAATGCACCATGGCTACCTTTACTGTGTTAATATTATACTTTGATTGTTAATTTGTTCTTGTTATTGGCATTGTAATATATACAATTTTTAAAGGTATGTATAGTGCTTGTTATGAACGCATTTGTGTGGTGGTGGGTTTTTTTCCATTTCATGTTTTAGTTAATTCTTCCAGTGAAAAATATTTACTGATTCATTCTCACGAACGGGGTGCCAGTTGAAGTCGTACAAAATAAATTTTTCGTCTTTTCACCATGCTGTAATACTTTGCAGTTTTGAATAGTGTAATATATTGACTACCATATCCAGAAATTATTACAGTGAGATGTGATTCATATATGTATGCACCTCTCTATGGCAAAATTATTATGAATTTTATGACTAGTAAATTAGGTCTCGTAAATTAAACATCGGTGTGACTGTATCATTTTCTGCATGTAATTTAAGGTTCGTCCAAAAAATAGTTTCCGGCTGTAGCATGTCTGGGTTCGTCATGAATCTATATGGTGATAATTTTAAACTAAAGTATACAATATCTTCTAAAACAGGTATGCCCGTAAATTAGATTTTAAATTTCCGTTTTCAAAATTGGAAATTGACCGCAACTCTAACAAACTGTATATTTAAACATTATATCACTTCCTAATTGCAATGCTTTATGTAGCAGCTGCTTATTTTAGACATTATTTAGTTTGTTATTAGCTTTGTTTCATTTTAAGTGGCATTTTAAATTTGGCTCGTAAATTTTAGGAATTTGGCGACATGCTGACATTCTTGTCATAATTTACAGTTATCTACAGAAATAAGGAAATAAATGCTATTTCATAAAATTGATATCACGAGCACTAAAACGTGCTCTATTTTCTTCACTTTTGGGACGATTTTATGTAAAGTATTAGGCTTTGCATTTGAACATTTCATTTGGCGACACACACATTGTGACACCCTTGTCATATTTGGTCATTAGCTACTAGTTACTAATGCCTTCTACCATGTTAAAGGCTGCTTAAAATGCTAACAAAGGTCATCTCTTACTACTGTGAACAAAGAAATATCATTTATTTATGTGTTGTATTGTCTTTGGTGATGGAAACCTCGGCGACACCGTTTGGCACCCTTTCGTGAGGATGTGTCTAGAGCTGATTGATTTTTATCTTATCATCTACTATTGGACGTATATCATATGGTCATTCTGACATATTTATTTAGAGGAATCCCTCTCCCGCAACATAGGCTACTTTTTCCGCTAAGCAGCAAGGGGTCTTTTATATGCACCTTCACACCGACAGGACAGCACATGTCACGTCATTTGATGAACCAGTTGTGGACCACTGGTTGGAACGAAAAATGGCCCAAACTGCAAATGGGTCCACTGAGAAAGATAGATCCGACGACCGACAGGTTCACAGGTAGACACGCTACCGTTTGAGCTACATCCCGCTCCTCACCTAAGTCAGCATTACACTAAAATGGAAAGGATGGAGAAGGAGAATCATAGACCCCATTCAACACAAAGTGCAAGAGCACTAAGCTGCCTGATCAAGGGATCAGGAATGAGAGAGAGGAAGCGTGCTGAATTTAAAGCATCGGGGCGGGGTGGGATGTTTCAGTGTTAAAATTGTATCGTTCATCAAAATTAAATACCAAATGATTTCAACATGTGGTTATAAAGACATTTCTTTTACCTCTTTAGGTTATGCATTTAGAATGCTTTGTATACCACTTCAATGACGCATGATTAATTACATTATGACATTCTTTATACACCAATAAATATATTTGCTTTACCAGACCAGTATAACACTGTGTGATACATTATTATGAAGAACTGTTATTATGACACTATATTTTTCAGACGTGGGCTAACCAGGTTCTGGGTAAAGCAGCAATCATCATCCCAATATCTGTGTTGATGTCAAGCTTTGGCTCCGTTAGTGGAGGAATCACAGCAAGCACCAGGTTAAAATATATAGAGACATATTTATAAAGATGTTTTAACAATAAAACACGTGTTATGTATATCACCTGTAAAGCTCAACATGTTTTTATGTTAGAACATCTGTATAAATATGACCCCGATTATCAGTAAAAAAAACAATGAGACCAAAACTGTATAGGCAATTTTCTCAATATTTGTTTTCACAGATTAATATAAGGTAACATTCTTACTGATCTATTTTGTTCTCCAGATATTAGCCATCGCCATTGTCTTCGTAAAATCAAATAAGCGCTGGTAAGTTCTAAAACCTGAAGAATCCTCTAATTGGAGTAGTATTACGAAAGTGTGCCTTTGTATCTTTTAAGAAAAAAGGTATTTTGTTGGGTACTCTTTCATGTTTACTGGCCCTGATGTTAAATGGTTAAGCTGTTTGACGTACGGCTGGTAGGTACAGAGATCAAATCTCAGTCGAGACATGAGATTTTTAATCTCGATACCCACTCCGACCCAGTGCTCCACAAGACTTAATGGTTAGGTGTATATCACTTGCACCAACCAGTGGTCCACAACTGGTTTAATAAAAAAGGCTGTGTTATGTTATCCTGTTTTTTGAAAAGTCGATATAAAATATCCTTTGCTGTTAGAGTAGCCTATGTTGCAGTATAGGGTTTCTTCTAAAGACTATGAATCACCAAACACTATATGTGTTCACACCTAACAGCTGCTGAATAAACAATGTGTTAGGATGCTGTTAAACAATATTTTCCTTTTTCAATCATATTGGTATTATGGGCGATGAAAAGGCAGACCGAGCTGCCAAGGCTGCTTTGAATTTGCCTTGTACCAATTTGAGTGTCCTATATATTGATTTTACATTTTCTATTAACATATATATGTCAGACTAGCAGGTTGATTGGAACAATGAGGAAATGAAAAAAAACGTCATTCTTATAAAGCCAGTCCTCCTACAAATGGTTAAGAAAGGGTGAAATTGTTATTACTTAATTTGTGTAATTTAATTAATTATAATTATTATTATAGTATAATATATATTTCCTACTGATATATAACTTTTAACATTGTCCAAATTAATGTCTATTAGTTTTTAAATTATCTAACAGAACAGCATTCGCAGCAGCTCGAGATGGGGTCTTCCCAAAATTCATGTCCTACATCAATGTCAGCTACTACACGCCTATAGTTCCAGTCATGTTCAGGGTGAGTTCTGTATCCAGTCATGTTCAGGGTGAGTACTGTATCCAGTCATGTTCAGGGTGAATACTGTATCCAGTCATATTCAGGGTGAGTACTGTATTCAGTCATGTTCAGGGTGAGTACTGTGTCCAGTCATATTCAGGGTGAGTACTGTATTCAGTCATGTTCAGGGTGAGTACTGTGTCCAGTCTTGTTCAGGGTGAGTACTCTGTTCATCATGTTCAGGGTGAGTACTGTATCCAGTCATATTCAGGGTGAGTACTGTATTCAGTCATGTTCAGGGTGAGTACTGTGTCCAGTCATGTTCAGGGTGAATACTCTGTTCATCATGTTCAGGGTGAGTACTGTATTCATCATGTTCAGGGTGAGTACTGTATTCAGTCATGTTCAGGGTGAGTACTCTGTTCATCATGTTCAGGGTGAGTACTGCATTCAGTCATGTTCAGGGTGAGTACTCTGTTCATCATGTTCAGGGTGAGTACTGCATTCATCATGTTCATGGTGAGTACTGTATTCATCATGTTCAGGGTGAGTACTGCATTCAGTCATGTTCAGGGTGTGTACTGTGTTCATCATACTGAGGATGAGTACTGTATTGATCATGTTCTGGGTGAGTACTGCATTCAGTCATGTTCAGGGCGTGTACTGTATTCAGTCATGTTCAGGGTGAGTACTGCATTCAGTCATGTTCAGGGTGAGTACTGTATTCAGTCATGTTCAGGTGAATACTGCATTCAGTCATGTTCAGGGTGAATACTGTATTCAGTCATGTTCAGGGTGAGTACTGTATTCAGTCATGTTCAGGGTGAATACTGTATTCAGTCATGTTCAGGGTGAGTACTACATGCAGTCATGTTCAGGGTGAGTATTGTATTCAGACATGTTCAGGATGAGTACTGTATTCAGTCATGTTTAGGGTGAATAATGTATTCAGTCATGTTCATGCTGAGTACTGCATTCAGTCATGTTCAGGGTTAGTACTGTATTCAGTCATGTTCAGGGTTAGTACTGTATTCAGTCATGTTCAGGGTGAGTACTGTTTTCAGTCATGTTTAGGGTGAGTACTATATTCATCATGTTCAGGGTGAGTACTGTATTCATCATGTTCAGGGTGAGTACTGTATTCATCATGTTCAGGGTGAGTACTGCATTCAGTCATGTTCAGGTTGAGTACTGCATTCAGTCATGTTCAGGTTGAGTACTGTATTCAGTCATGTTCAGGGTGAGTACTGTTTTCAGTCATGTTCAGGGTGAGTACTGTTTTCAGTCATGTTCAGGGTGAGTACTATATTCAGTCATGTTTAGGGTGAATACTGTATTCAGTCATGTTCAAGGTGAGTACAGTATTCATCATGTTCAGGGTGAGTACTGTATTCAGTCATGTTTAGGGTGAATACTGTATTCAGTCATGTTCATGGTGAATACTGTATTCAGTCATGTTCAGGGTGAATACTGTATTCAGTCATTTTCAGGGTGAATACGGTATTCAGTCATGTTTAGGGTGAATACTGTATTCAGTCATGTTCATGGTGAATACTGTATTCAGTCATGTTCAAGGTGAGTACTGTATTCAGTCATGTTCAGGGTGAGTACTGTATTCAGTCATGTTCAGGGTGAGTACTGTATTCAGTCATGTTCAGGGCGAGTACTGTATTCAGTCATGTTCAGGGTGGATACAGTATTCACTCTTGTTAAGGTGATTACTTTATCTAAGTTAAATCATTAACAAATTTGTATCAATAACATCTTTCTAAATAATGTAATTATAGGATATTTATGAGTAAAATATGTTAAATGAAGGATCATACAATAAAGCGTGCACCAACTCTTATTTAGTCTGTCACTGATGGTGATACGTATTATAAAAATTACTTTGTTTTGGCAGATACATTTATATCTTGCTTTGGGAGTCTGATGGTGTATTTATTATATCATGTTTTGGCAGTCACCAATTATGATGTTTATATTTTGTTTTATTTATCATTAAAAACTAATTCAACAACGTTTAATTCCAACATTTCATATCGGGTTTGAATCAATCTCTAATGACGACATTTATAAAAAATATTTTGATTTTGCTATCACTTATGGTGATACTAATATTTTCTTTTGTCATTCACTAATGACGATATTTATATTTTGGTTTTGACAAACACTAATGGCGATAGTTATATCTTGTTTTTGCTATCACTGATGATATTAATATTTTGTTTCGGCATTGCATTCACTAATGGCGATATTTATTTTTTGTTTTTGACAAACACTAATGGCGATATTTAGATCCCAATTTGGCATTAACTGAGGGCGATATTTAGATCCTAATTTGGCATTCACCGATGGCGATATTTACATCTTGTTTTGGCGTTCATTGATGGCGATATTTACATCTTGTTTTGGCGGTCATTGATGGCGATATTTACATCTTGTTTTGGCAGTCATTGATGGCGATATTTACATCTTGTTTTAGCAGTCATTGATGGCGATATTTACATCTTGTTTTGGCAGTCATTGATGGGGATATTTACATCTTGTTTTGGCAGTCATTGATGGCGATATTTACATCTTGTTTTGGCAGTCATTGATGGCGATATTAACATCTTGTTTTGGCAGTCATTGATGGCGATATTAACATCTTGTTTTGGCAGTCATTGATGGCGATATTTACATCTTGTTTTGGCAGTCATTGATGGCGATATTTATGATATCACAAGGAAGCATCACAACTCTGATTAACTTCATGACTTTCATCCTCTGGTTCTTCACGGGCACCTGCGCACTGTGTGTTATAATTCTCCGCTTCAAAAGAAAGAACGAGCCAAACCGAATAAAGGTATAACTTAAGATTACACATGCTTGTATAAAGTTAAACTAGTAATAGAAAAGCAGACAAATAATAGATACTGAATGTGTGTCAACAGTAAAAAAAATAATAAAGCTGATCTAATAAATAAAGTATATAATTGTGTACAGAAATATAATAATATGCAAAGTAGTGTAAATAACTACTTATGTACGCACGCAAGTACTTGATCGTAACAACATCGAGGCAACTGAGACAAATGCCTCATATCGAAATTGACGATTTGTTTTCATATAAAGACCCCTCGCCCTAATTTTGTAAGTGGTGCTTAAGTGTTTTTGCCTCATTAAAAAAAAAATCTAGTTACGGCCATGATGTACCCACGTACACACACACACAAATGTATATATGCTGTATATAACAGTATTTGTATACTAATACCCACATAGACAATGTCTACATGAGTGGTTTGTTCAGAAAGGCGGGCGCTCACGAACTACCTTCGTCTTCTATCTCATTACATTTATCTTACGTTAGATGTAAAGTACTATCCCTCCTGAACATTCCATATTTTCCCTCCTTATAAAAATAGTGCTTTAGTGATTACTGAAACATTAGAAAGCAGCACTTAAAGGCACAAAATCATAATCACAAGATCAGATTTTACTGTTTTTACATACATTAGTTATAAACAAATGCACATTTTCATTGCAGATTCCTATTGTGATCCCTGTCTTGTTTCTTCTGATATCTATTTTCCTCCTTCTGACGCCTCTTATTACGGATCCTAAACTGGAATATCTGTATGCTGCATTGTTCTCATTGGGCTCAATTGTAGTCTACATTCCATTTGTTCACTTTAAACTGAAGCCACACTTCTTGGGTGAGTTAAAATTTACAGTATAATTAAAATCAGAAATGTTTGTGTGTTATGTTAAATTACTATTATTGCCATACCAGAAGTTTATAGTTAGATTAATGCAATTTTATTTCTTTCAGCCAGTGGTTTAACAAAGGCCATGTTGCATATCGTTCTGTCTATGAGAAAGCAATATGGGATTTGAGATCCTTGGGCTAATTGGTAGAGTTTACCCTGCAAACCATAAGTCGTAAATTACTTAATTATCCACAGAATTACAAATATGGTGGGAAATCTCGCTTTTAAAAATTAATTTAAAGGGGCAATCGCTTAGTTGCACAAGTGACAGTCCTCCTACAGTATTTGTTATGAAATGTATTTAAAACAGATTAGGGGAAACTAGGGACCGATGAGTCATTTTAAAGATATTTGGTCATCTTACTCAAATGTTCATAGCTGCTGATAGCAAAACTGTTCAAGCTTAGAAACGCATTATCACTGTCGATTATAACATAGAGTTTGATAGGTTATCTTCATCAAAATCTTTTTGGTAGACACTTATGTAACATGATGGCTCATTGCTCCCCAGGGTAAGGAACCAGTATGCCACCTGTTGGGGTCCTTTAGGCCATGATCTCAAATAGTGAAACTAGCGAGAAACAACACAAGGAAAGAGGGAAAATTGTCTGCACGAGTTTGTATTAAAGGCGTATGCTTACCAAATTAGTAACTGGAACTAATTACAAGGGTACCGTTTCACTATAATAGTGAGTAGTGTTCAGGATGTGAAATTTTAAATGCAAAATAATAGTAGGAAAGAGTATGGCAATAATTGCAATGGAGGTAACAAAATACGAATGTAGAAATTGTTCAAACATAATTATTGTACTGAGTTTTATTGTACCACTGTTTTGCCACTAAGTCATAGGAGTGCTTTTGCAAAGTTCCGATGCAGTGTTGCACCACAAAGGATTGAAACTGGACGTTATGAAAACATTTTAAGAAATGAAAGATTTTGTTTTAACTGTAAGGATTATATTGAAAATGAAGAACATGTTATTTTAATTTGTCCATTATATAATGATTTAATGGAGATTTTATTTAATAATGCTATTTTAATTTGTCCGAGTTTCAAAGATTTTAATTTTAGTGATAAAATGGTACTTTTATTCTCGAATATTTTAATAATGAAAAGCTGTGCCAAAACCTGTTTGAAGATTTTAGAAAAGAGGTGAGATGTAAATAAAATATTGAATTAAATTGAACTACCAAATTAGTTAAAGGAATCGATAAAAAGGATACTGTTTAACTAATAGGGTGTAGTTTAAATAAGTTATATAAGCTCACAGATAGTTGATCTGAGAAACCTTGGCAGATGTTATTTCATTGGGGAGATGTTAAATATTGATTATAGTAGGAAATGATTGTTTTTTTAAAGTTAAAAGTTAGTGGTGACTATTGCTGAAATGTAAAAGTCAATTAATCTTTGTTTAAATTATATTTATAAATGTAGAATCTCCTATTGTCTACGCTAAATAAAAACATAATTTGTATCATTATTTAGTCTGTGGTTTTATCTCTGAATGGCATATAAAAGGCTTGTTAAGTTATCTGTTAATATAGAAGTCTACAACCGAAAGGGGTAGCTGAACCTGGGTCAAACCTAAATCCCTAATGTAAGGGGAGCGTGGCAAATGCATAACAGATTGTGTACAAAACAATCATTACCTTTGGTTAATTGGTGTCTTTCGTTCTCTCTTTCTAGGTATTTTCTTATACCAAATATAGCACTAATCTATTCTGAAGAAAAGTAATGCCAGTAAATGGTTATATACCAAATAAATTTGATTTCATGCCTATATATTCCGTTGAAATACAGTGGGGTCTAATGAGCCACCTGCCCATCGGACCCCAAAGTGGATCTTCGGACCCCACAGAAAATGGCTCATTGGTCCCCAACACCACTTTCATTATTTTAGCCCAGTATACCAGAGAACTACATGGCTGATCGACTAAAATTGTATTTAGAAGTCAAGAGAGATTATTAACGAAAAACAAAAACCTTTATAGATCTATGAAATGTGTATTATCATCTCAATATTAAACTGTAACCCACAAAAATTACTCAAGGTACCGTAGTCAAACAGTTACTTTTGTAACCGGTTTGTTTATGATCTGCTCCAAACTTTTCTAAACAATATGGGTGAAGGTCACATATATAGTAGTTGCATTGATGGTGGATAGATGTCATCATGTTTTGCAGCCAGTAGTTAAATGGGGTGGGTCAATGGTCCCCATGTATCATCTGTTCCCGGTTTCCCCTATATAGAGGCGTGGATATAATTAGTTTTACTCTGCTGGTCAAAATGACATGTGTCAATCAATTTGTCACACATCAAAGAAAGTTTTTATGTCAAACAACTTAAGCAACCCATGCATTACGAAAATGTCCACGGCAAAATAAATGCTGTGTAGAAATAGTGTGCACGGCTTTTTCTATGGCTCTTGAGTTTGCTAAGGGAAAAATACATCTTGGAAATTGTTTTTAGTCCATGGCAAAAAAAGTGCCGGGGAGAATGAACAACTGCGACAGTCTCCACAGCAGGTGTTGTTTTTGTAGGCTTCAGTTAATTTGCAATTGCTTATTATGACTGTAGTTTCCACACGGAAAAAGTGGTCCGGACCCCATGTACCCCTCTGGATCCGCTACTGTGACCATAATATATTTATATTCACAGATAAGGTAGAAATGTGGCTTCAGATGATTTGGGAAGTTGCGCCCCCTCACGACAAGACTGAGACATGGTGATGCTCTAAACAGCAATGAAATTCGTCAAAGAAAAAATATAATCCTTTCTGTTAATAATTTTAAAATGAACGTATATAATATGTTTCTGTTAAAAAATATAAAAGTATATTTTATATGTGTTAGTTGTGAAGGACCATACATGTATCTCAGTGTTTTGTGGTCAAATTAGTGGTTTTTGAAAGGTTAAATCCTTGTATTGATGCATAAATCCATTTTGTCATTTTGCATGTTTTGTGAATGATGGTGTAGCCCTAGATTTAAGTATTTATTCAGAATACTGTCTAATACAATTAACGATATCATTTTGTACATCCATCATCCCATTATTGAATGTTATAAATGTGCTGTATTTTGTATGTGGACATTTTTTAAATAAACATTTTTTTTAATGATTATAATCTACTATATAAGAGGTTATAAGTTGAAGAATAAAATATTTATGAAAACTGGCTAATATAACAAAGAAACCACAGCACATCAGTATCACTGATTTTATTAGTGCCATAGTGGTGTTCAGAAGAAATCGTTGTCACTCAGACTACACTTTCGGATTAGCAAACGGGCACATACCAAGGTGTTTTGTACACCACTCATAGTCCATTGCCTGAAATGAGAAGTAACACAACGTGGCCACTGAAGGGGATCGATCCGGTCATTCATATCACCTCAGGCAGATGCCCTACCTCTGAGCTATGTCCCACTCATATTAAAAGTCAGTATGGAAAAGGTAAAAAGAAATAAAACCTTAGCAGATTAAAAGAAAATGAGGATACAGAGAGAAACAAATAAAACTTAAAAGTTACATAAAGAAAAGGTTTCTTTTTAACCACACACAAGCAGTCTTTAAAGGGACAGCAGGATTGCAACCTATTTTTAACAACTGATCTACATATTTGCTATGAAAATGTTTCTGTTTAATAGTTTTTTAATCAAATAATTTGTTACTTTTTTAACTAATACTCATTGTTCCCTCTGACTTTAACAATGTCACGTACGTATTTGAGTTTAAGGAGTATGGTATGTGTATGAATGACGTATCCATTAGCAAAAGTCAACAAAACCTTCTTTATTTACTTTTGCTAATGGATACGTCATTCAATCACCATTATCTGTAGGGTCTTTTGTCGCAAAAAGTCAGGAAAGTCTGCACCATTTGCAGTCGGTCAAACATTTTAAAGGCGACACAGTGGTTAATCTATGTAAGGAGTATAACTGGTAGGTACTGGGATCAAGTCTCAGTGATGGCATGGTAATTTTAATCTCGATACCAGTTCCAACTCACAGCGAGTGCTCAGTAAGGTTCAGTGGATAGGTGTACTCCACATTCATCTATCAGTGCTCCACACCTGATTTATCAAAGGGTGTGGTATGTGTTGTCCTGTCTGCGAGAAACCACATTTAAAAGATAGCTGCTAATCGAAAATAGTAGCCTATGTGGTGATAGCAAGTTTGATCTAAAGATCATGTGTTGTAAAATATTTCTGACACGTAATGGCTGTAGAGTTATCATTACGGTATCGTAATAATAGACATATCGTAGGCAGACACGAGGTTACGTGGGTCCCAGCCTAGTCCGAGTTTCTGCCGGTAGACAGCTGTTAATTGCTGATATTTGCTGTCTAATATCAGCAATTAACAGCTGTCTAACATCAGCAATTAACATCTGTCTAACATCAGCAATTAACAGCTGTCTAACATCAGCAATTAACAGCTGTCTAACATCAGCAATTAACAGCTGTCTAATATCAGCAATTAACAGCTGTCTACCGGCAGAAACTCGGACTAGTCCCAGCCATGCGGTCTGGTCGACATGTTTGTATCTTGAATAATAAAGTCATCCTGGAATTACAATGGTCGTTGAAAAATCATTTCCTATTCCTATCTAATCATATATACTAATAGATCACCCTATCTTTTCTCAAAGTAATGCAGGAAACATGCTTCTTCCACACAGTTTGACTACTCTTATCAATAAGTAGCAAAGGATATTTTTGCAGGCAGTTTCTCACAAAGAGGATAACGCAAAACACTATTTGTCATATCAGTTGTAGACTACTGGTTGGTGCAGATATAAACCGCTCTCGTTAGTCGGGACCAAGATTAAAGGTCTCATGCCTTGACTGAGATTTGATCTCAGTACCTACTGCTTTCGAGTTCGATATTATACAACTTCAGGACCGCTAGAATCAACAGTCAACAAAGGAGACATTAGCTATAGGCTACTATATTATTATTTTTTTGTTATGGTCGCAATATGACAGGAAAGACTGTGTCATAATATGCTACTTGTTGATAGCCCAACGTTATGTATTTGTTTGTTCGTTTGTTTGTTTATTTATTTACTTTAATTTTTTTTTAATTATTATTTCTTTATGGCACCATTAGAGCACATTGATAATTTCTGACATGTAGTCTAAAATGTAAGCTATCAGACTCGCAGCTGGTCGGTACAGGGATCAAATCTCAGTCAAGGTATGGAATTTCTAATATCAGCATCAGCTTCTACCCAGAGTGAGTGCTCCGCAAGGTTCAGTGGGTAGGTGTATATACCACTTACACTGACCAGTGGTCCACAACTGGTTTATCAAAGGCAGTGATGTGTGATATATTGTCTGTGAGATAGTGCATATAAAAGATCCCTTGCTGCTTATTGATAAAATTAGCCGCATTAGTCTGGTAGCAGCAGAGTTTTGTCTCTCCTACGAATACTAACCTCTGTCCTAGACAGACAGCACAGGAAACTGTATACCCAGGTATGGGCGTAAATCCCGAGGGGGGGGGACACTTTTTTGACAGGGGAGACGCCTATATAATTACCCCCCCCCCACTTTTTGCTAAGAAAAACTGAAAATTTCATTGAAATTAAAATGCCTAAATAATAATCTTTACTAGTATGTCTCTTTATTGTATAAATGTAACACTTAACCATGTCGTCTTAGCCCAAATTATACAGAAGTACACAGGTGGTCTATAATTTTGGAGGGATGGGGGACAGCGGGATGGTCCGTCACCCCCCCCCCACACACACTTTTTGGTCTAGGGTATGTTCCGGCCCCCCCTCTCCCACTTTTTGGTCAAGGGTATGTTCCGTCTCCCCACTTTCAGGAACGGATGTTTGCCCTTGTTCCCAGGACAACATGCTTGAACCTTAATTAGATATAAGCATGGAAATAAATATAACCAACCAACATAGGGAACGATATAGATCAAGAGGTAAGGCATCCACCTGAGGTGCAAATAGGTCATAAAATCGATCCTCTCCAATGGACCCATATGGGTAGTTTCTTGTTCCAACCAGTGATACACAACTAGTGTAACAGTCCTATCTGTGGGAGAATGCATGTAAAAAATCCATTTCTGCTAATTATAAAGAGTAATGTGGCAGTAGCAGGTTTCTTCTGAGTTACAAACACTAAATGTTATACACTTAATAGCCAATGTTCTGGGCACAGGCAAAAATAGCTTTCTGGAAGTGGGGAAATGGAGTATCCCTCTGTCTAAAAAATGGGGGATACAGAGCATCCCCCATACAAAAAGTGGGGGAATGTCTACCCAATTTCTCCAGGATTTACGCCATTCTGTATACTTCGGTAAATTTGTGTTAAGAGCATATGGTTAAGTGTTACATTGATACATTAAAGAGAAATACTGGTAAATATTATTATCTAGGCATTTTAATTTCAATTTTTCAAAACAAAATTTGGTGGGGAAAATGGTGTCATTTCAAACTAAAGCTGAAATTAAAATATCCACCATGTGCTAATCAGGCGATGTGTCAAAGGATTCATGATGCCTGTATTATGTTCATTCATCTATTTCTCACGCAGTTTCACAATAAATACTCCAATGTTTCTATATCATTCACATTTCAATTTCAAACATGGTAAGTCAACAGCTGAACATTGAAAACAAAGTGGAATGCATTTCATAGCAACGAGGGGATGGGGTATTTGGTCAAAGAAGGCCTATCCCAAAGTACTGTTGGCCGTTTGGAAATACTTTTTCACACAAATGTGCCTCCTGTTTTCAGTGCTCAGTTTTCAAAGTACCATCTACCTATCTATATATAGATCAAGCATTTAGCTGGAGAACATTTTATAAAATAAACAAAGACTTGGTTGGTCTGCATGCATCTTTATTTCAGAACATAAGTCATCATTAGACACAAACAGTTTTTCTGCACAATCAAGTAAAATAATATTAATTAATTAAATGTTCTGGATTGTTGTTAATCATTTCTATTATTATTATTGCTAAATCTGAATGTTTTATTTTGTTTGAGGAATGTTCATTATAATATTGCTTGCAAATAATCATATTTTCATATTTAATGTATTCTATATTGAAATTTTAAATGAATGTTATTGGATTAATTATGTTGACTCAAAATTTCAAGAAAACTGTGTTTCAGATTTTAAATGTCTTACAGATTTTTTAACAGAGATAATTAAAGAATTATGTTTTAAAATTATATAAAAATGAGATTTATAATCAATGAGAGGTTTTGCTAGCATGCATTTGAAAATACTCTTTTGTACATTTTTATACACTGCAAAAAAAGATTACATTTTAAGTATAACTTGAAGAAAATAGGACAAGAAAAGCTGTCCAAGAGACAGAATAGTAAGATATACATGTTAACGTTATACATTAGTTTAAAGCCCAACAAACACATACCAGATCAAAATACTGTGTTGAATTGGGGTGAGTATACACATTTAAAATTCACCTCTGAAGACAAAAATAGCCCTTCATTAAAATAATGTATTAGAATGTTAATGAAACATTCCTTTTCTTGCAACCCAAGTTACCCTACATATATTAGTTTATTTATTTAATTAATGACCCCCTCCCCAGCACAAAAGTAAACATTGGCTATTGGGGAGTTACGGTTCTAAATGATTTTGCAGCTAAAATCAAAATTACCAAAGGTCATTAGAGACATCCTTAAATATGTGGTCGACTTGGGTGCGCTCTACTCTGTTTTACTCAACTAGTTTAGTGTATTACATTATCTATTTAGCAGCACACTAACAATAAATAAAATAATTAAAAACTGGCTATTGGGTGTCATTTAATTATTAGGTGTTTTTTTTCAGATTCCAGTAGAACTGGTATCTTAAAGCTGGGCATCATAGTAAGAATAAGAACATTAATATATCACATGCATGTATTATGATACCAATTACAAAATTACCTTCCTCTCAAAATATAAAAGCAAGACATAACCATATAAAAGACCTTACCATTATTTACAATATCCATTATGGTAATTTCCTTATTTTTAAAATTATATTTTAACAAAAACATTTCACCAAATAATTTTCTTTTCGTGGAAATAAATATTATATCATGACAAGAATTTTGGATTGAGGTTATATAATAAAGATGAAAGCATTTTGTTCATTTTTATAACTATACCCCACACCAAGTTAAAATGGGGGAAGGTGGTTGTGTTATATATATATATATATATATATACAATGTATATATCTAATACATTCTAAATGATTTATTAGTGTTTTCCAATATTTCTTACACAAATTAAAAATATAAAGGAAACCGTCTTCCTTGTCATTATCACAAAAATTAAAGCATAGCAAATAAATAAGTATAAGAATTAAATTAATATTTGAAATTTAAAAAATCAGTTACTGAGTACACTACATGTAACTTTCAAGAAGCAAGTTGTCCATAAACACATACTATTTACTTAAAAGGTGATGTGTTGTTAGGCAGTTATTTTGAAGTAATAAATTATACAAATTGACAAATAATTACCATTTTCTTTTTAATATAGCATACAGAATGTTAAAATTCCTGTTTGATATTTGTCATTTTCTTTCTACACATATTTTCAGAAAAAAAGCCATCAACATCAGTTTAATAAAAAAAACAAAAAATAAGAATGAAAGTCACATGACGTAGTGTATCACTGACTGAGCACTGTATGAGCACTAATGAAACATTTCAAACATTATGAGAAGATATCCAGCAGCAACTGAAACACTCAGTAGTACAGCAGATCCTGAAAGAGAAATGGAAACATCACTAATTTCATCTTACACTGGATGATAAACTACATTTTAATTAAATAAAAATAAATTTGTTTTGCTTTTTATATGATTCCTAGAAATAAGCAGCTAGTCAGAGATAAAATCCACTAGAAATTAGTCATTTTGAAAGATTTGATAGGGACATATTTATTTGAGTTGGTCTTTTATGAGGGATAAGAACAGGTCAGACCTAAAAAGGATGGTCATTGGGAGGGTGCACATGGCTTGTTCACTTTATTGCAGAAATTACATGGTCAGATAAAATTATATAGGACTACATGTCATGTGAGTAAAGTGCTGTGAACTTTATACCAGATCTTCCCACCCACCATTTTATTTTCTCAACGGATTTGGAATAATATCAACAAGTCAAAATCAATCCCCAAAAGTCGGGAAACTGCCAATTGGCAGGAAATTGTCATCATGTTTGCAAAAATATACATTCCTATTTAAAATTCACTTGATGCATCCTGTGTGTATATATAATAAAATGTGACTAAATTAAATAACAAAAAGTATACACTATAAAACCTATACACAAAGTATACTAAGAAAAGTATACACCAGAAAAACTAGACAGTATATTTAATGTCTGGAACAAAACAGTTTTTTGTTTAAAAGTTAAAAAAGTTTGTTTTATTTAATGACGCCTCTGGAGCACATTTATTTTTATCATATTGCGTGTTGGACGTCAATCATATATGGCCATTCTGTCATATTTATTCAGAGGAAACCTGGCTGCCACCACAGTCTACTCTTTCCAATAAGCAGCAAGGACTCTTTTATATGCACTGTCCCACAGACAGCAAGTACATGCCACGGCTTTTGATGAAGCAGTTGTGGACCACTGATTGGGACAAAAAATAGTACAAACTGCAAATGGGTCCACTGAGAAGGATCGATCCGACGACTGACTGCTTCACAGGCAGACACACTACTGTTTGAGCTACATCCCGCTCTATGTTTTGTTTAATGACACCACAATAGCACACTGATTTATTACACATTGGCTATTGGATATCAAACATTTTTATTTGAAACTTTAAAACAAAAGTGAAAATATTTCCAAATAAGAAAAGCTAACTACTTATATAAGCAAGAAGATAAATATAAATTTTATATGTACCACCACAAGCTGCTGTAACCATTGGATTGATGGTTACATTCAGATATGTTGCTGTCAGAGTTGTTCCATCACATGCATTTTCTGATGTCGATGTGATGTTGTTCAGACAAGACTGAACTGTTGAGGCAGCCCTGCAAATCAACATGAACAGAAGAATATAATCATTTTATGTTATCAAAATGTCAGATTTATATTTTAAAAATAATTTTTAATCTTTAATTATTATTAATTAATATTATTAAATTAGTTCATTTCCTATGAAAATATACTTGTTTATTATGTATATTGTTTCCTATATCATTATAAAGTTCTGCATCTTATATGTTATATGTTTCAGTTATAAAGTTTGAACATACATGCACTTTACAGATGGTGTGGTTGTATCAGTCTTAGCATAGGTGATGGCACATTCGCATGTATCTGTCAAACCTGTGAAATACAATATGCAACATTACAAATATATACCAGTAATTGTATTCGGTAAATGATACATTTGCTTTTAGTAATAACCAATCTAATATCAGTGTGAAAGTGACATTAAAGAGTTTCCAATATTTTAACATCTTTCAGAAACAAAATACATAGTAATATTTTATATCATACTATGCACTCCAATCACGAGTTTTAATTCAATTAACTGAACTAAAAGGATGACATCAAGAAATACTGATATTAGGTAATGTTTATATAAAAGAAACAATGAATTTGTTATGGACTATTGCACGATAAATTTACTCATAATTTCTCTAAAGGGAAGAAACTCCAGTTAAAAATATACAAGAAAATTAAAAATTGTATTTTTCTACCTCCAGGCCTTAATCAGTGAAAATGAGTGATATCTCTTACAGAAGTATAAAATTTAAGAAATACCTGTTCTGCAGTTATCGACACTGTCTAATATGAGTGCATCAGATGCAGTTGCTATTGCCGACCTCGAAGACGTTCCATCACACCCCATGTCTTCAGCTGATAAAAGACACTGCATCTTTGTCTTCAGTGTTCTACAAAAATAATAAAAACAAAATGTGATATAGTGGTATTAACAAAATAAATTGCTTTAAACAAAACTGAAATTATACACTAATCTTTAACGTTATGCAAAGACAATTCATAATGCAAATAAGATAGGCATAAACTTTCAAGTAAAACTGTCGTACTTTGATCCACCAAGTTTGTGATTAAATGTTTTGTGATACACAGTGAATGCTGCAACTCCGTTTCATTTTCAAATTCCTGGATCTGCCTTTCGGGGTTGCTTACATCTTATCTTTTTCATCTGACAAATTATGAATTGATAAAAAAAAGATTAAAAAGGTAAAAGGAAACTATTACATACGTGCATTTCGTAGCAGCTACACTCACATCTGTTTTGGCATAGGCTATTTGACACTTACACGTTTCGGTCAGATCTGTTGAGATTTAAAAAAAGAATGACTGATGAAAATGAAATAACAAGAAACAGGAATTAAAAACAAAATGTTAAAAAATAAATTAAGATTTTGATGTAACCAGCTGATATTAAATATCAAATAGATAAAGGTGTTCATGTTAAAGAACTTTTTCAACTATTTAACATCAGTATAATTATTGAAAAAAGATATATTTATGAATAAACTGTAACTAATTAATTAACATTTCATTTATATATTAAATACAGAAGAAATAAACAATTATTGAATAGACATCTATCTTAGAATCAAACACTTTCATTAAATGTCTACATTTAAAGTAAATGTACACAATTAAAAATATGTACACTTTCAGCATTAGCTTTCACGCATTATTTAGTTTTTCAATCACAAAGCATTTCATATCTTTAATGTTATTTTGAAAATTATTTATTTAGGAGTATTAATTTAAAACATAATAGTTTGAGCGACGGAGCTGCATCACGTTTGCAGACCTGTGAAATGTCACACATTCGGCGTCAGACTTGCATTTGTAACAAAGGTCACACTCTCATGCAACACTACTATAATCTCACGCTTTTTTTAAAATAATTTTATTTTTCAGTTGCCATTTGTTTGTATTTTAGAGCTGAATAGCATTATATGCTGATTAATTAAGGGTTTCTGAATTCTTTATTTACTAATACAGCATATTGAACCTGGCCCCTTGCTCCCGGGCTCCTACAGGCTTGTCTAAAGTAACTTGCTCTTTCCCTTTGTTATTCACACAGGATCTCCATTTTGGGCTTAAACACACTGTTTTGCTCTGGATACCAACTTTTATTTTTCTGACACCTAAGAATTGTCACAGGTTGACAGCTCTGTATTTGAGTAAGATTATTTGTGTATTACCTGTTCTGCAATTCACACCTCCACTGTCCACAATAAGTGTATCAACTGTTGTAGCAATTTCATCAGACCTTTTGATACCATCACATGCCAATCCAGTCGCTACATCCAGACAATGCATCTGAGTCTTTAATGCTCTGTTAATAGAAATATTACACACAAAGTTACATGCATATATTAAATTTTAAATGAAGATGTTCACTACAAATTGTTGAATTGTGGTAGATTAACATAATACTAATAAATACACTTTTGAAGTTTTAGTTCCAGGTGATAAATATTCTGCTTATTCACTAGAGTTGAATGTCACTGAATATATTTGAGTAAAGTAAAGAAAAGTTTGATTTATTTAACGACGCCTCTGGTACACATTGATTTTTATCTTATTATCGGCTATCGGACATCAATCATATGGTCACACTTGCACTTTTTATCCCCTAAAACCACTAATTTTACTAAGTCCATTTTCCCCACACTTTAGAAGTATCACTTTAGGGGTACAGTGACTGGCAGAAATTGTGAACACAAACCGATGCATTAGAGAAGTTTGCTACATGTCACGTGACCTTCCGCGAGGCCAAATAATTTAATTAATATATTTTTGACAACCCCAGTGTTAAGACGTTTTTTTTTCTTTAAATTAGTAAAACAAAATATTCCGTTTTTTTTTTAATCTTCCTTCTGCACCTCTGAGGTAGAATAAGTATTGATTATTTATAAGCATTTGGTAGTGTATGTTTATGGATCATGGTAACAAATTGTCTTTTAATTTTTTTTCTTTGGGTTGTGAAGTTGATATTATAACGCAGTTGCTGAAAGTGTTCATGGATAAGAAATTATGAACAGATTGCTCTTGGAGACTTGGTAAGATTTTTTTTCCATGTATGATAAAAAATAAAAAAAAGTAAAAAGCTAAGATTATTCAGAAATATTTAAAAAAAATTGAAATGGCTTTGATAGCTGACATTATAAGACACGCATGCGCAAAATAGCTCATTTCCCTTTATGCACGCAGTTTGGGGCATGTTTTTTCGACAGGGTATTCTTTTTTTTAACCACGATCGATGTATTTAACATTTAGTTAATTCATTTTCCACGCGAATTGGTTAAAGTATGTTGTATTTAACTGGTGGTTCTTAAAAATATATATATCTGTTTTGTAGGAATCGTTCACGCGTTTTTACCGTTAAGCTGCACGCAGTATGGGGTCTCGATAGTATGTGAACTCATTGCGGATACTAATTATATCCCAATCTGAATAACATAAGTGTTAACATGATCAAAATAAAACATTAACACTAAGTTCGCTTCCCAGGTATACTTGATATATATTATTATGAAAGTTATTCTCTCTATCTCTCTGTCTCTCTGACCCACATCTTCTCTTTTCTATCATCTCTCTTACACACTCGGTCACGACGGAAGCAAGTGGACATTGGGGGCTAACAAAGTGCTGAGTTTCAAGTGGATACGAGGTTATCCTAGAGTCCTACAGCCTCCTTGTTCCACCTTGCTTCTGGCAATTAAAATCATACTCACGTGCATTTAGCTGCTTCTGCTGTAGTGTCAGTTTCATAATATGTTGCTTGACATTGACAGGTGTCGGTTACTAAAAAAATATGAGAAAGTTAATATTCATAAATGTGTACTTTACTTAACTGATTATATGAACAAAACTACTGTTATCTATAGGTGACACAATACAGATGTTACTATCAGGGCCTTTATTTTCCGGAATAGTGGGGAAGCTTATATAATTATCCCCCACCCCACTTTTTGCTTCTAAAAATTGAAATTGAAATGCCTAAATAATAATCTTTACCAGTATTTCTCTTTATTGTATCAGTATAACAATTAGCCATGTTCTCTTAGTGCAAATATACCAAAGTACACATGGGGCTGGTCTATAATGGCATCAATCCTGGATAGGGAGGGGGTCGCTCCATCCCCCCCACGTTTTAGATGGGTGGGGGGATGCTCACATTTCCAGGAATCAGTTTTCGCCCTTGCTTACTATTTTCACACAGGCAGGTGTCACTTACTAAAATAATTAAAACAATAACCATAAAAATGAATACACAATAAATTCAAATCTTATTTCGTTTATTAGCAAATAAAAACTTCAGTTAATACCAAATATAAGTCAATATGCATCCATTATTACTTCGTAAGCCTCGTTCTCAACATGAACTTATATGATTATGGCTTACAATACTTTCAACTAACCAATCCTAAAAATCAAAACAGTGCATTAAAAATAAAATTTTGCTTATGGAGGTTTCCTTTCTCTCGCTGACACTGCATAACCTAATAATACTACCACCATTGTGTACAAGAAATTGTTTTCTTCTTTTTGACAATTATTTAGAAAATATTGACAACCCACCAACCCAAAGTAGGCTACTATAATGAAAAACTGTAAATAAAATAAGTATAATCATAAACCCATCATTGATGTCTCCTTTCATAGTATTATTTCAACCTGTATATAAGATCTACCTGCTTATATCAGTCATTTTTACACTTATTTAGGTAGCTGTTACATATAGGTTTGACATAAAAATCTGTGGCCTTTCATGTATATTTATTGTCATGTTAAGGCAAACGAGAATTCAAACTTACAGCAGTTTGAAATAACTCCTCCGGTACTCTTTGCAGCTGTAACAAGTTGTCTGTTGGTTTTTGATCCATCGCATCCCACATCTATTCCATTTTCTACAGCAAACAAGCATGCCAGTTTGGTTTTGATAGCTCTACAATAAGAAATAATGAATGATTAATGTGATATATGCAGACAAAGTTAATTAATATTGGCACCCGTACCAAAGATTCATCTTTAAACATGTCTCTAATGTCAAGAATTTGATCTCTGTAGAAGATTGACTCTGAAGTTTTATGTATGTGAACTCATTGTGGATACTAATTATATCCCAATCTGAATAACATAACTGTTAACATAATCAAAATAAAACATTAACACTAAGTTCACTTTCCAGGTACACTTGATGTATATTATTATGAAAGTTATTCTATCTGTCTGTCTGTCTGTCTGTCTGTCTCTTTCTCTTTATCTCTCACCCGTCTCTTCTCTTTTCTATCATCTCTCTCACACACTGAGGCGCGACGTGAGCAAGTGAACATTGGGGGTAACAGATCTAGGCACGAAGTGCTGAGTTTCAAGTGGTTTCGAGGTTATGCTAGATCCCCACAGCCTCCTTGTTTTACACTACTGGAGCTAGCTAATACTGTAGAATACTTACGAACAGTCCAGTGAGGCAGATAGATAGTAGCCTACTTCACACAAACATGAGTCAGTTGTAGCATCAGTATTTGCTAAAAGGATAAAAAATCAAATCGTGATGAGTAGACCTACCTCGTGTGAGGGGTCCCCCAGACAAAGGACTTCCTTTATAAAAAAAACAAAGTAATAATTTATAAAATTAGTTCTATTCATTCATTTAAATTTGTTTTATTTATCATGTAATTTAATTTCTGTTGAGGTGTGTGTGTGAGTGTGTGTGTGTGTGTTTTGATAGTCATGCAGTTTTAAAACATTCAGCAATAAAAATAAAATAAAAATTAGGTTTGCCTTCTCATTAACTTAGCGTGGTCTTGAGATAAAAAAAAGAAAGAATAGTGTCATATTTAGACAAATTTCAACATAGGTGTTTTTATTGTTTTAACTATATCCCTCTTTATCACAGTCTAATATAGTAGCATAATTAAAATACCGCAGTTAGCATCATAAGCATCTTTTGCTTCATTCATCTTTGTATTGATAGCGTCACACCCAGTCAACGTATCGTCACTCTCGTATGTGTCGACCAGGCAGGACATGTATGTTTTGATGTCACTGAAATGTTGAACACAGTATAAGGTCATAGAGCGTGTTCAGGCCCGTAGGACCAAGGGAGAGGGAAGAGGAGTTCCGTCCCCCCAATTTTTCGATAGTTTCTATTTCGTGTATATATTCGCGGTTTCGCGCAGCACATTTTACACACCCATAATAATTAGCCGACCACCCCTCCCACCTCCCAACTTGGAAAATAATTCCCCCAACCCCACTTTGAAAATTCTGGTGTTATGCTACATAAACCAACATATACGTTTCATTATAAAGATACAAAGATTCTTTTTTTACTTTTTGTTAATGTGTGGATATTATAAATATGCAATTACAGGTCCATAGGAACGACTTTAGGAGGGGTGGGGGGCACTGACTGATCGGGTATAACTATATCAGATTTTGGTTATAATAGCAAACATCAATGTGTAAAAAAAAAAAGCCTCGCAAGTGGGGTGCATGTGCCCTACGCTACCCCCCCCCCCCCCCACCACCACCACCACCCGGTTCATACGGCCA
The DNA here is from genome assembly GCA_032355785.1 of Symmetromphalus regularis. NCBI lineage: Eukaryota > Metazoa > Mollusca > Gastropoda > Neomphalida > Neomphalidae > Symmetromphalus > Symmetromphalus regularis. Next base: position 5,933 of record JAULBS010083380.1, on the reverse strand, counting down.
TGAAGTATAACTGTAAAACGTTTACAAAACCTTTTGGATAACTTTATATTTATGCAAATAACGACAACTTAAATGTACTCTCAAGAAAGATCACAAGAAACATTTGAAACATTTTCTTTAGAAATTGTGAAAATTAAACATTTTGATAGGGTTATATTCTAAAATACTTCCATTACTACTATAACTATTATTATAAAAAATAATTTCTGTCATTAGCTTTTTGTGATCACAAACTGAAACGTAAACATAAATGTTATGAATTGAAATGCAGATGTACTTTGTTACTTTGCTTGATTTATTTAACGACCACCAGCACACAAGTAAACATCGGTTATTGGAGTCACACTGTGGTTACTTCAATTTTTTCTTTCCTTCTTCTTCTTTTATAACATATAATATATTAACACACATAGACACAGACACATATAAGTCAATGATATTAAAAGCATACTCCCACGAAATTTAAGTGTATTTGTGCTCTAAATATTAATTACGTATGAAACTTACATGCATTTGTGATATTAGATCTCGCTTTTATATCATGCAAAAAGTTTTACCTGAACCATGGTATAGGAAATTCCATGTCGAATTTATGGTTTATGATTTATTTGTCCGTGAGCATAATTCATTATTATTGTTAAAATATTGATAATAAATGAGATGCGGTGGTTATGTAAGTAGTCGAATGAAGTATTTCTATGGACAAATCAAATGTTTATAATTATTTAAAACTAATTCTTTGTTTGGAAATTAATTAGGTCAATGGTCCATGGGAATATGCGTTTAAAATGTACATTGACTTCCAGAAAAACTAGCCCTACGACTAAGATCATGATAAACAAAAACAATACCACTGATGAAAAACAAATTTGTGATGTTTCTTTTAAAAATGTAATAAGCTGTCAGTGGAATCGAAATGATTCCTTTACACCCTCTAACAGGCTGTATGTTATTTTGAATGTGATTGATTAAAGATATATTAAAGGGTGTCCAATAATTTAACGGTGGTTAGTAATAAAGAATACCTAGAAAAATTAATACGATTCGGCAATCTTTTTATTAAAATTTTTGTGAGGTCTGCCACTTTCAATTTTCAGATAACAAAACACAAGCACCAAATAAAACAGTTTATGGAATGACGATAAGTATTCGCCAGATAAAAAAATTACTTTTTTAGTGTCCCCGCCCGACCTGAGAAATGCACCCGACCTCCAAATATATATTTTTTTATTTAAAAAAAACACCCTTCAAATAAAGTATTAAAAGTCTCAAAACGTTTCCCCGTCTATTATAATGATTGCGCAACCACCGCCAAATCCTGACGACAATTATAATAATTATATCCCCTAAGGGTATTAGAGTCACTGGTCAATCAGGTTTCACTTCAGATGGGACAACATACAATAAAAACAAGTTCTGTTTACACATTTTTAATACATTGTCACGTTAAATACGTGTAGTTGAGCTTTCATTTGAACAACGATTTTCTAACAATTTTAATGTTTTCTTGTTCAATTTCTAGCTAGAGTGTTTAATAGACGTGTGACGTCATTAACAAAATGGCTTGTGTCGTAATTCTTGGTGGGAGATTTTAGATTCAAAATGGCTAAAGTGGCAGATCTCATAAAAATGTTAAATTAAAATGTTACCAGATCATGGCTGGCGCAACCAGGGGGTAGGCAAAGGGGCATTTACTCCCAACAATAATCTGCGGCGCCCTTTATTTGCGATAATAGGCGCCCTACAATATACATTTATTGGGTACGTTGTAGACGCCCTTCAAATTACTGATAGCGAGATGTATATACCCCATGGCAACTGGGATATTATATTAATAATTACGTACACAATAATAAACCGAAAACCCCCACAAACATTATAACAATAACAAAAAATAACCCGCATAACATTTAGAATAATTATTTAGGATATTTTCCAAACTTTGCAGACATAACAAAATGTTAATATACTTACATGCATTCGGTAGCACTGTCAAAATCACTGGTACATGTGTCACAGTCGGTTGCGATCGCTGCTTCAGCTACCGAGACAGCGTCTGTTAAATAAATAATACATATAAACAAATAACATAAACCGCTATGAAATATGTTCATAGCAGAAGCATACGAAATTCATATTGTTGGGTGTCCAATAATTTAACATCCTTCAGTAATAAAATACGAATACAACACACTTTAAATAATTAACATTATTTTTGGCGTCAAACCGTTCTCGTAACTTTTTATTTGACGTTTCTATGAGAACTGCCAGTTTAATCATTTTGAATTTGAAAGTATTTCAAACATTTTTTTTTTAATTTATCTTTTTTTAACGACACCATTAGAGCACATTAATCATGGCTATTGAATGTCAAACATTTTGAAACGCAGTCGTGTTATTTCAAACAAATATTTGGTAAAATAAACGTCGTCTGAGGAATGACAAGTATTAACAAAATCTTCTTTTTTTAGAAGTCTAAAAGAAATAAACAATATATTTATAGCATCAAATGTTCACATAACCTTTTTGGTTTACATATTTATGATGACTGCCACTTCAGTTATTTTGAATTATTTTTTTTACTATAGAATGCAAAACAACCCAATCATCAAGGGATAATATGAAAAACAGGACAAGCTATGCTACCTATAGGTTTCACCCACTCCTATTTCTCCCCATCTCATCCATAGCATGGCCGTAGCCAGCTATGGGGCAACCGAGGCGCTTGCCCCGGTAGTTTTAGGAGTGGTTTTTTTTTTTTTCGGTTAATGAATGCAACGCAGAATCATTAAACATATTGTCAGTACAAATTATCATGTTCTCGCCCCGGTAGATTTCGTGGCCTGGCTACGGCCATGCATAGTAAACAATATGTCATTGGATAAGTTTATTTTAAAACATATTCTCCTTCGTGTGGAAAACCTCATGATTCGTCGATTGTTTGAGAACGTGTAATTACAGTTGGTTTGTGTTAAGAATCGTCCTCATTTGTTCAGATGTTCCTATTTGTAAAGAATACTAATGTTCAGACAGCCTTGCATCATACCAAATTAGTACTTTAAACTATATTATCAGGGTTGTTATATATTTAACATGTGTCTAGCGATCAACAAAAAAGAAATATCAGATATATATGTACTGAAAAGAAGTTAAGGGTCAAAAATATTTTTGCATGTAAATATAACGTAATAAGCTAAAATTTAAATTGATGATGAAAGGAAAATGTTATTCCCTTTTATGGAAAAAATTGGCATGCATGGAAAAACACTCATGCAAAACACGTGCAAATGTTGCATGAGGTGTCACAATGGGTGTTTGAAGGTAGGTTGTCAGTTTTGTCTGACTGGGTTCTTACTTCAAATCCATGAAAAGGAAATTTGGGTTAACTTCAAAAAATTCTAAAGATAAGTGCAATTATTGCATGTCCCATAATAGCGTGATGTCTATAGTCCAAAGGACAACACAAAGGGGGTATTCTAACATTATCTGGCTTAAAAAGATATACATGTACGTACAAAAAGTATTTTGAAAAGATCCTTTGACCTCAAATTCGTTTGAGTAGTATATGTAATCAATGGTAAGCTATGTACAGTATGATATCAAACAAAATAAAAATAGTTGTAAACTAAACCGAAATAAATTCAATTCAGTATACATGTATTGTTCATGAAATACAAATTTACCATTAAAAAACAAATTCTTGAACTCACAATGAGGTGGATCGTTCTTTTTTTCAAAATATAAATGATATAAATAGGTATGACCAATACAGGTACTTCATTATTCCTTGAAGGTATATAGGAGGACAGCCATATACGTGTCTCAACTATATTAATTAACGGTCAGTAGATAATAAACATTTTAATTGAATTTTAAATTAGTGAATTTGGTTATTAGATATTAATTCCTCCAAAAGTAATAATATAAATAACATAAAACAAGCAAAACCTAACGTCTGCTGAAAAATATAACGTCTACTTAAAAAAATAACGTCTATTAATTGTGTTAAGTACATGCAGGCGCGGTAGCAGGATTTCTCAAAGGGGGGTCCAAATGTGGATTTCTGAAAAGGGGATGGGTCCAAAAGTGTTGAGTGAATAGAAATGAGGAAAAAATGGTTAATTTTCACGTCCTTCCATTCGGAAAAGGGTAAAAAAAAGAAAAGAAAAAAACATTCGAGAAAAATGTGGGGAGGGTCCTGACTCCCTCGAGCCCCTGGATTAGCTACTATGTATAATATGCACTAATCATGTCCACCAGCATTTGTTTGCCATAACTCGATTACAAGGATATGCGTGTTGAAATACTTCACT
>JAULBS010083369.1:0-18694 GCA_032355785.1 Symmetromphalus regularis | reverse complement strand
ATTAAAAATCCCATGCCTCGACTGAGATTTGATCTCAGTACCTACCAGCTACGAGTCCGATAGCTTAACCACTGCGCTACGGAGGCCGGTGTTTTTTTTTGAGGTGAATAGTAGTTTATAATCTGAAATTGGTAGATTTGGTAGATGGTAAAAACAAAACAAATAAATCAAACTAAAATTTACATGTCCTAGTACTAAACCTGATGTTTTTCAGTATGTTCCACATATGCACACACACACACCCATATATCTTTCTGTTATTTTTAAAGGTAGTCTTTTAAATTATTTTTCAATGAATAGGAGAATATCAGTCGTGACAAGTCGGACTGGGAGAGGGAGAAATCAAAAGAGAGAGGAATTCTGAAGCAAGAAAGAGAGGATCTTGAGGCGAGGAAACAGGAATTGGAAAAACAGGAGGTAAGACCGGCTAGTACTGTCAACCATCTTTCTACGGAACTTTCCAGATTTATACTGTTTGTTTTCTTCTGTTAATGGTTATAAATAACTGGTAAAATTTGTGATGTGCTGTTTTTTGTAGCATCAGCCATTGTCCTATGCAGGATGAGTCTTTTAACCATGCTCAACAGAGAATGAATTCACTGCTTCAGAATCAAAAGGGTATAAGTCAGGGTTTGGCACTTAATGGTATCACTGAATGCCCCTAAGTGAACTGCATCTGGTGCACAAAGGGTGTGTGTAGGTTTCTAAAGCTATCCCACATATATTTTGAATTTAATAGATATTCCACCTAATACTTGTGTCTTGGTAAGAAACAGTTTTTGACCCTATTCTCCATTAACCGCTATTCCATCTTACACCCTTCTGGTTCTGAAGCAGTGAATTTAATTGTAAAGTTTCCAAATGGACTCCTACTTTCTTAACAGTTTATTTAATTAAAATTTTATTCAATTTATTTTTCTAGTAAACTTATTCATATCATTAAATTACGGTCAGGGTTAGCTATTAAAATAGCAGCTACATCTGAACAATTCCTCTTCTGACTAACAGATGGAGGAAGGAGTGTCCAGTCTGATATATTTCCGAATTTAACACAGGAAAACCCATCCCCTATCAGTTATTCTATCAGTCCATTAACATTTCTAATAACGACACATAGAACCAGCTTTATTCCCATCTAGACTCTATATAAAATCAAATTGAGCAGGTCATAAAAACGGCAAATTTGATGACCTGCTGAGGCAGTTTTAAATGCTCCAATGTGTCCACCCCTGATAAATGGTCTTCAGAATGAACGAAGATAACCAGTTTAATGAGTCATCTGTTTTCTAATTGCTGTGACAGTCTGTAATAATCATAGCATGGCTAGACATATTGTATAAACGTTTGATAAATCATTTCACCATTTGCACCGCTCAGCTTAAAGTGGGGCATTTCTTTTAGTTATTAGTTATAGATGTAGCTCAAGCAGTAGCGTGTCTGCCTATGAAGCGGTCGGCCATCAAATTGATCCTTCTCAGTTTTCTGTTCCAACCAGTGCTCCACAACTGGTTTATCAAAGGCCATGGCATGTGATGTTCTGTCTGTGAGAAAGTGCATATAAAAGACCCATTACTGCTTTTCAGAAAGAGTACCCTATGTGGTGGCAATGGGTTTCCTCTAAAGAAATATGTCAGAATGATATGTTTGACATCCCGTAGCCAATGATAAGATAAAAATCAAAGTTCTCTAAAGGCGTCGTTAAATAAAACAAACTTCACTTTTAGTTACTACATCATGACCTAATGGTTTTTCTAAGTTCCATATAAAAATTAATATGGTTTTACTACAGATTTTATTACTGATAATTAAGTTGTTTTTAATATGAATAGGCAGGGACTGAATTTCACAATGACATCTCAGAATTTTTAATGTACCCAATAACACGTTTTTACATTTTCTGTTTTGCCCCTAATGTATCCTCCTAATCCTAAGGATATTCATGTCAGGAATCGTTGTTCTCCTCAAATGGTGAATTCTGAGCCCTGGATATACATGTAGATGTTAGCAGAAAAAAAATCACATTTGTGCTTTTAATATCTTGTTTATAACTACCAAGTCACATGTTTAATAACATTTTACACAAGTTTCTCTGAAAGTAGCATGTACTTAGATGTGTGAAGACAGTTACCATGTCCATAAAATCTCAACCCCTTTTCAGGTGTATGTTTTAAAGAAATTAAATAACATTATAATACCATGTTTATAACTATCCAGTCTACATGTCGATCTGTGCAGACGGTACCATGTCCATAAAATTTCAATCCCGGCTTAGGTACATGTATGTGTTTTAAAGGAAATTAAATGACATTGGTATATATATATATATATATATACTAGCATGTTTACGTTTATAACTACCAAGTCACATCTTTAATAAAGTTTTAAACATAAGTTACTCCATAAGCACCGTTTACCAAGATGTGTGGTTCAATCTTCAAACAAGGAGATTAGTATCATATCTGTTATGATTAATCTGATGGTCTCTACCCAGTGTTTTGGGGGTTCGTGGTTGTTCTGCTGTCATTTAGCTGATAATTGTAATAGCATGGCTCGAGCCAGTGGTGCGTGACTCGCACTTTGTTGAGGGACCATCAAAGGAGATTTGCCATCTTTCAATGATCATCCTGACAGTGTGGGTGTGTTATTACTGGATTACATGCTCGTTTGTAGACAGCTTGATCCCATGAGCAAATCAAAGGCTTTGTTAGTCTTCACATTCCCTTGCTTGATCCCCACTCGGCCACCATGCTGGGTGTAACAGTGGGCCTGGCGGCTGGGTTAAACGAATGGAGTTTAATTTATCACTGTAATAGTCACGGGTTGTCAGATGTTCATGAGAAACATTTCAAACTTTCTTGACCATACCTAAGGTCAGTGGCCAAGCAGAGTTTGATAATGTTTGAAAAACGTCAGAAGCATTATCACCACTCCCCCCACGCCCCTCCCCCTGCATGGGTAATGGTATAGTAATTGAAAACTTGTACTACGATATCCCTCAAAGAAGCTTAGGCTAGTTTATAAAAGTGACAAATATTTTCTCAGGTCGATAAGATAATGTTGTAAATGACAATGGTTTAAATATTTGATAATTAACCATAGCATGACCACCTGTAGCCAATATTTACTGCATTTTTATTATTTTTTATTATTATTTTTTTAGCAACACCACTAGAGCACATTGATTTATTAATCATTGGCTATTGGAATTTGGATGTCAAAGGTTTGGTTATTTGACATGTAGTCAAATGTGAGCCAGCTTTCAACACATCTCAGACTTTAACTTTTCTGTATGACATAACTTTTAAGAATTGAACTTGATAATGTTTGAGGTTCATGGAAGTACATGTATGAAACGCAAAACCGCTTTACACACTGTATGAACTGCGTAGCACATTAGCGCAGAGCCGTTCATATCAAAGTGGGTAAAGCTGTAATTGAAATTGTTTTTTAAGTCACATGATGTCATTTGGACCAATCTAAGTATTTATAACAAATGTGTATTTACAAAATGGAATTATATCTGTATGACTTAATTTATCTGTATGAATTCAACTTAACTTTGTGTTTTAAACAGGTTGAAATTCGAATGAAGAGAGATGAACTGAAGCGACAGAGAGAAGTCTTACAGCGACAGATAGACCTGCTGCAAGAAAAACAGTGCCTGCCCCTTATTGATCCTCTCGCTACCAGCTCCCCTTATCCTCACCATCCCACCACATCAGAACCTCTGGACAGCCCCGACAGTCGACACCAGCCTCCTCGCACAGCCTCAACCCGGATCTCTCACATTAGATCTGTGTCTGCGTCCGAGTTCTACACAGAACCCGAAATGATACAGCATCAACGTGATGGTAGTCAACCCCTGGATCTGTCGAGCAGCATGCGACAGCCACGGATGTCAGTCGGTAATCTGCACAACTTCAGTGCTCCCGGAAACAAACAAAACATGCCAGTCCACCTCATGAGTGCCCGCAATGAACAGAAGGTTGGAGGGAACAAGGTGGGTAATAGCCATCTAGTCTACATGGTGACATACTTTTTTTTTTTTTTTTTTCCAACCACAAAATATACAGTACATATAAGATAGTGACAAGTACATGGTGATATACTTAGCTGGAAGGCAAGGGGAAAGTGCTTATAAAATATTCCTTGGTGTTAATCAGAAAGAGTAGCTTATATTTCATTAGTGGGTTTCCTCTGAATCACCATAATTTATTCTCCTTCTTTGAAAGAATGTCAGAGGAAACAAGGTTACTGTAATGTGATCATTTGAAACTGTTATGTTTGTCTGCACAAGACAGAGTCCATGGAAAATTTGAGGAAAACTCATGAACCACTATCAAAATGTTATAACATCAGATGTTTGCATATCTTGAAGCTATCCTAAACTCAACCTTTATAATGGTCAAGAAAAGTTCATAATTATTTTAAAATCTCATATAGCCAGGGACTAGACAGTAAATAACATTATAACTGAATATTGGTGTTGGTGGATAACCAGGATTCCTGCGGTGATTAAAAGCCTGGAAAAGTTTTGGAATTTTGGTTAAAACTGAAAAGTCATGGAACAGTTTTGAAATTTCTGCATCAGCCAAGTTTTTTTCAATCATGCTTATCAGATTGCAAGTGATCACTTCTTGGGATGCATTAAGTCCTTGAAAACCATGTTTTTCACCATTGAAAGTCTTATTTTTTCCTTCTTAAAGAGTATAAAACCCATCTTTTTATGCATATACATGTAGAACATTCAGTTTTTCCAGATTTCAGTTTTAGCTCATGGTAGTGTGAAAAATCTGTACATTTTAAGGTGTGGGAAAAGGTCATTTGGAAAAGTTTTGAAATTTGATTCTTGGAAGTGTGCAGGAACCCTGATAACATCATAAATTAAGTAATGATAAATTTTTAGATAAGCCATTTTATTCTGTTAATAATATAACAAAATGTAATAATGTCAAATCATTACAGGTGCAGCACCTGCCAATGAAACTAGCTGGACAGCTGCAACCTCCACAACCTCAACCACCTGTAAGAATGATGCAGCCCATGACATCCACGCCCAGTCCTCAGGGAGGTGCGAACCGTCTTGGCGTGCGACGGTCCTCGCCCAGTCACAGCGCTAGTGCTCCGTCCAACCTGTCACAGCTGATGAAGCTGGCTGAGCCGACGGGAAAGAAGAAAGGTTCATCCCCGCAGCCCAGTCAGCACGGGAGTCAGAACCCACCACCCGGAGCTCCCGGACAAAAGATGGGAAGGCCTGATGATGTCATCTACTTCTAGAATGACGGTATGTTTGAACATCAACTACATGTACATGTTCGACTGTGTTAATCAAGTGTCAAGCAGCTGAGTATCTTGTTACTCAAAGCTTAATATGATTAAACTATTGGTTAGACAATGTCAACAATTCGCTGCTTCAGAACCAAAAGGGTGTAAGTTAGGGTAGCAGTTAATAGAGAAAAAGGCCAAAAACTGTTCCTCTCCTGGATGCAAGTTTTATGTGGAATATATTTTGATTTCAAGATAAATTTGGGATAGCTTCAGAAACCTATGTACACACTTTGTGCACCAGATGCAGCTCACTTAGGGGTATTCAGTAATGCCAGTAAGTGTCAAATCAAGACTTTTACCCTTTTGGTTCTAAAGCAGCAAATTAGCTTTGATTTTATTACTTACTTTTATTACTTACAATAGATAATAAATCCTCATCACATCATGTCATCATTGGCATAGTCAGGATTTTATATTAGTTGAAGGCCATTTTGATAAAGGTTGTGTGGGCAACTGCTCAGAAAGCACTAATAGGATTGCAAGATAGTCAAATATAAAATGTAGTTAGAGAAACAGAAGTGTAATTGGGGTGTAAGTGGATATCATGGATTCAAAATTCTGCCCTACAGAGGTGAACTGCAGTATCTACACAAGTAATGAAGCTGAGAAAAATTACTCTAAGTTTTGAGATCTGCCCTTCTAAGACATGTTATTGGAGATCAGTGGCGACTGGTTTCTATGGATACTTGGGCTATTAGAAGCATGTCATTTACACATGAGGTAAAGCAGATACTGCACACTTCAAAAATAGTGAAAACTCTATTTCGGCCTACATGTAAGTTAGTGCAGTTTACCTTTGTTTGGCAGAATTAGTCGTATTGTAATTACTAATTACGTGTGTAATATTTCAGTAAATATTGTTTCAGATTAATTGAAATGCAGAACATGTACCTTTGTGATATCGTGACTTTCTTCTGCCTTTATTATTTTAAGAAGTAAACAGATAGTTAGTCAGCTTCAACTCTTCAAGATTATTAATTCTTCCAGATGTTTGATGTTTTCTTTGTTGTTTTCAGAGATGAAGAAATACATCTGGTTTAAGCAATAAGAAGATTTTAGGCAATGATTGAAGGAATTATAAAAACTTGGATGAATGCCTAGTAGCTAGGATCATCAGATTAACTTACCCAGATTAACAACAGCTGTGTCTATTGGATGAGGAGATGGATGTTTTGCGGGACAGAATGGGCAATACTATACACAAGGTGGACTAGTTTCCTGGTAAGAACATGCTGGGTCATCATCAACTCAGCCAGGTCTTGACATGACAGCAGGCAGAACTTAACAAAGAAACAGATTTTAACAAGATGCAATTCTGAAAGCTGTAAAAGGTTTTAAAGAAAATTGGTGGAAGATATGTAAATACAGCTAGTGGTGGAGAAAACAACTGAAAGGAAAGACTGGCCTGCATTTGTCTCAGTGTCGTCATCTTGATTTGATATCCTCATTGTGTGAAGATTGTAATATGCTGGAAAGAAAATCTGTGAAAATATAGTGAATATAGTTTGTAGTGAATCCAGAAATTGAAAGGAAAATCTGGGCTCCATGGCATAGATGATTCTGTTTCTCTCTGATTAGAATGTCATCGTTTCTCTAGGGTTTGAAGGAAAACTGAATCTGTGCATCTAGAGCAAGCATCATCCTCCCAGACTTGACTTGTACCCTTAACCATGTTTGTGTTATAAATACACAGTGGTTTTCTCAGATTTGACTGAAACACTCAGCCACGTGTGTGTAATGAATACACAATGATTTTCTCAGATTTGACTTTGAACACTCACTCAGTGTATGCGAACGAAGTCCATCATCGTTCCTTGAAAGTGTTCGTGGAACTTAAGTTCTTGTAAGAGTTGACTTTACACTAGATGAGTGTACACGGAACATATTTATTCTAAGACTTGACTACTCTGTATGAGTACTTAGGAACCTATTGTTCCTATTAGATTTGACTTACATACTCAGTGTACAAGGGATGCTGTTGTTCCTCTTGGAATTGACTTGTGTACTTACTCGACGTATGTACAAGGACATCTTCGTACCGAGTTTTGTCTTCTACACTAAGTGAACGCCATTGTTCCTCCTGGACGTGACTAGAATACTCTAATGATTACAGCATTAGGGAAGGAGATAGCAATATAACTAGTTTGTTTTTGTGTATAACCACCATTACTACTGCACAGTCCTAACTTTGAGATACAGGTTGATGGCATTATTTTTCTAACTACTGGCTTGAGGTACATACTTTATGTATTCAACACGTGTATATTTATTATCATGGTACATATACAACACATCTATTTATTTTAATAGTTTTTTTTACCCACTATGGCTGGGTAAGTGTTTATGGTTAAGTTATATATTGTGCGGGAAATGTTTGTCATTTAGGTTTTTTACGTGAATACATTTCTCATCTTTGATCTCAATGAGTTTCAACAATGTTATAAAAATTTTAGATTGAAAATGAAAAAAAAAAAATAGTAACATTCTTTATGAATTGGTTTGTTCTACTCATTATCGTTAAGGATATATTAAGTTAATATGGGAACTGTAAATTCATTTAATACTGCCAATTACATATACATGTAGGTTAGTATTTGACATCGGAACTTTTAACACTGAAAACATGATATCAGTCTCAAAAGTTCAAATGTACCTGTTGTCATTTCATATTATGGACAAAAATTATTTTTAATTTGCACCTGTGTGTCAAGAAGTTTAAAAATTAAGTTGCTGCTTCAGAACCAAAAGGGTGTAAGTTGAGGTAGCAGATAAAGGAGAAAAGGGCCAAAACCTAATTGTTGCTGGTAAAGAGAGCCAAAAGGTTGTAAGTGCTTAACCGAAGATAAATGTGGGATAGCTTCAGAAACCTACATACACTCTTTGTGTACCAGATGCAGCTCACTTAGGGGCATTCAATGATACCAGTAAGTGCCAAACCCAGACTTGCACCCTTTTGATTCTGAAGCAGTAAAGTATGCATTATTTAATGAATTTACAGTAGTTTATATTACAATGGATATTAAATCACACAGCAGAAATATCTGCCAGTGTGAAAAATATATATATAAATTTTAAAATCAGATATACAACAGAATATATTATATGTTGTCAAAAGACTGTGACCATCCATACTTTGGAAACATTGTTAAGAGTGGAATGTATGTAAACATTTGTTTGTTTTTTCCAGCATCATATTTCAAGTAGTGGGTGGAAATGTATTTATCATACTCCCTGAAATTTTCAATTTTCCTATATTTTTGCCATCAATGGCATGAGTGGTACGATGATAAACGGTAAACTCAGGGGTTGAAAATACCAAACCCAAAATGTAGATTTGTATATGAATTTAAATAATGGCTTTCATTAGGATCTTCATTTTATCTTTTAACTTTATAAAAAATAGTGGTCATTTTGAGTGCAATATTTTATGTATCTTTTGAAATATTTTATTATATAACACAAAAAAAAAATATGAACATTAAAAATTACATTAGTTCTAGATGGTGTGGTTTTTGTCATGAATTAAGAATTGTGTACATTTAATTTAAGTGATTCTGGTAGGTTCGTAGCGATGTAATCACCATATAGAATATTATTGTGCATGTTATGAGTGCTGTAGCCGTGGTTGTTGTTTTAATTGTGTGAAATATGTACCTACCGGATATGACAACAGCATCTGAGCCGTACCGGCAGTTGTATGAACCCAACTGCGTGGATTACCGGCGACTTGCACATCATATGTGTACATGTACCTGCATAGTTCTAATCCAGCAATCCAGTGTCTGGGTCTTATCCATCGATCCAGGGTCTGGGTATGATCCATCGATCCAGTGTCTGGTTCAGATCCATAAATCCAGTGTCTGGTTCAATGGATCGATCCAGTGTCTGGTTCAGATCCATAAATCCAGTGTCTGGTTTTGATCCAATGTCTGGTTTTGATCCAGTGTCTAGTTTTGATCCAGTGTCTGGTTCTGATCCAGTGTCTGGTTCTGATCCAGTGTCTGGTTTTGATTCAGTGTCTGGTTCAGATCCATTGTCTGGTTCCTGGTTCTGACTTCAGGTTTTACAATGTACATGTATATTAGGAATCATCTCAAAACTGAATGATGCCAGAAATGATGAAATTATCTAGTCTGTCTGTGAACCACTTTCCCTCCCTCAAAAGACTAAGGCCCAATTTCTCATAGATGATTCCACCTTGATACACAGTTAAACCTAGTCTTTTAACACTTGTAAACACAGCTTGAACTTTGAATCATGGTTGAACTGTCAACGAGAAATTGGGTACAAAAGACATAGTGATATCTTGAATGAATGTTTAACTGGTAAAATAATAAATACTCTGTGCTTTGTAGTGTGGAAGGCACATACACCGAATCCCCCCCTTTTCAAGAATTTAGGTTTTGTATATATTGTCCTATTCATCCATCACATTTGGACCCCCTTTCAGAAATCCTGCATCCACACCAGGAGATGATATAAATTCTAACCCCTTACCCCATAGACAAAATAATTTAGTTTTTGGCATTGTTAAGTTTTCAGATGACCCGAGTTCACACTACATAAACTGTATTATACTGGCAGTGCGTCTGCCACTGATGACATAGTGACATCACTAACAACTATCATAAACCGTGCTGACAAATCAAAGAGTGAGAGAGAATTTAGACATTAAAGTAATTCCTCTGGCAGTACATTCCTTTATTTTTTAAGAAAATTAAAAAAAGAAAGAGAAATTGTTTATTTTTCATAATGTAGATTTTTCCACTTAGGTAGATGGTGCTTTTGTAATTTCTTACAGTGTTAATGTTTGTCCTTATTCAATTTGCTTTTCAAAACCAATGTCTTCGTCTTCGCTTAAAACATTAGTAGGCTTATCTTCAGATGTTCTTGTCCTCAAATTATGTCTATCTTCAACATGTACCATTAATAAGTAATGAGATGGTACCATTTATAAGTAATGAGCTGCCATTAACTCCATTCATTTTTCAGTTGCATCAATTTAATGTGAGCACCAAAGTGCTATTTTCATGGTGTATTCATAAAGATCTTTGTGTTGCTGTAAATGATTTTATTATTAATAGTAATGGATCCAGGGAGGTCCAGCGGTCTGGACCCCCACTTATTATTATTTTTTTTTACATTTTACAATTGGAAGGACGTGAAAATAAACCATTACCCATCACATTTGGACCCACCCCCCTTTCAAAAATCCTGCATCCATGTCTGATATAATTATTATTATTACTGTCTGTTATAATTATCTTAGGACCAAATTGCTTACAATAACTGCAGTTACAAGCAGTAAACATTCTCAAATGTTTGGTATAGTCAAACCAAAAAATTGTATTTCGCTTAGTGTAAAACATGATCAATAAAAAAATGTTTGCTTTTAAAATTACCATCTTTCAGGTTCGAGAAACAAGCCTGGCTATTTGTTATAAAATGTATTTTCAACCAAGTAACTGCCATGATGATTAAAAGTGCAGTAGATGTGGCAAAATGGTTATTATGTTAATGGTAAAAAGGCTGTTATAGTCAAGAATACATAACATTGTCTAGTAAGCTCAGTGTTATTGTTTAGCATATTATAAGTCAATGAAATGTGCAGGGTTTCACATGACGCAGGAATTCTGCGTATTTGACGCAATATTTCACTAAAATACTCCTAAATAAAATAGGTGCGAGTCATGGTTGACGCAAAATATTTCCGTTAGTTGACTTTATTATTTATTTCAACCTATTATTTATGAGAGGAAAAAGCAATGGATATACATGTATATGTATTATAATGATAGAATAGTAGATAATGGATATAATAATTAAATGCATAAAATATAAAAAATACAATTATTCAGTTATGTGATTGAAATAATGTTATAGGTGACTTCCATTTTTGAATTCTTGATTCCCAAAATAAAACCCTGTGAGTCATGATGACTCCCATTTTCCAGATGCTAGGTGGAACCCTGAATGTGTGTGCTGTAAACTTGTGTATCATGTGTCTGTAGTAACTGTTAGTTTACCATTGATTAACTTCAATACGAATCACTGTCTGCAGTTTAGTATTGCAAACTGACCTTTTGAAGCAAGCAAATACAAAAAAAAGTGATGTATATTATGTTTTTGCACTTTCAATCATGTAGCAATAATTGAACATTACAAAACCTTTTTTTCTATTTACTGTTTAAATAATATATGTACATTCTTGATAATATTTGTCCAAGCATTAAATGGAGTGAGTATTGTGTAGTTTAGTTGATACTAGTGATCTTTTGAATGAAATCCATGTATTTTGCTATCAGAAAACATGCAACCGTATTCTTGTCACTGATACTACAACCGTCTTTCATATTTTGGTATTTTCATAAAGTAGCACTTTGAAAAAATGTTTTATAAATTTGTAGTAATAAGTAGGTTCTGTTGTCTTGAAAAGAATTCAAATTTGACATTTAGTAGTCTTGTCTTGAAGACAGAATTCAGACGACATACAATAGAGTATTGTCTGCAAGATAATGCAGATTTGAAAATGGGGTCTAATGTAATGGCAATAATGCAGATTTGACAATGGGGTCTAATGTAATGGCAATAATGCAGATTTGACAATGGGGTCTAATGTAATGGCAATAATGCAGACTTGACTTACAGTAGGGTAGCAGACTGGTGTAGATTAGAAACCTGTTTTATGATGCGAGTTTCTGTCATCATTCAGATTACACCACTGTAGCATTGCAACTGTTTTATTTGAAATAACCATCAACTCAGTGGCGAATTGGGCAGCTCAGATGTCATCTTCTAAACGATGCCATGGTGGTGTCCTACACAATATTTGTTCCATCATTTCATTGCAATTCTTGCACCATGATTATAAAACTTTTTAAAAGTTTAGACTTTAAACATGATGGTCGGCATGCTGTTTGCTTAGTGTTAAAGTCTACACTTTGTGGAAGCTGAGGTTTAGTGTGAAAGTTTTATAAACATGGTGTCAGATGTGTGCTTTTTGTTATGTCCTGACAGCACCATGGTGCCATGTGGTCATGTTTTCTTGTTACATTTGTCATAGTGGGGATTCCTGGTGTTTGTGTACTATTAGCATTTGCTTAGATTTCTTGTCTTTGAAAGTAAAGCACGTTGTGATAGTTTGTGTAGCTTTTTCTCATACCATTTTTAAAATATATTTTTAACAATTGCTTTTTTGTCATATCTAATCCATTCACATGTATATGTATTGCTCCTTATAATTTTTTTATAAAAATAACAAAAAATATAGGTCATTTGGGATGGATTTCTCTCATTGTTAAAATTATATCATTTCCTAAAATGTTACAAAATGGATTGCTCCATGCACAAATATTTATGTATAATCTGTTTGTAATAAAATGGTTAATTTTTCTTATTACTGGTTTTGTTGTTATTTTGTTAGCCTATTGTAAAAACCTGGACAAATTTTGAAATTTGCAAAATACTTTTTCAAGGGCCTTGACAAACAGAAATTTTGGTTAAAACTGAAAAGTCATGGAAAAGTTTTTTAATTTTTGCATTGGCCAAGATTTGTTCGTTCATGCTTATCAGAGTGCGAGTAATGTATTTTAATTATTTCTTGTGATGCATTATGTCACTGAAAACAATGTTTTTCACAAATGAAAGTCTTTTATTTTTTCCCACGCTAAAGAGTATACATGTAAACTGTTTTTTTATGCAGGTAGAACATTCAGTTTTTCCAGATGTCAATTTTAGCATGTGGCATGATACATCTGAACTTTTTTACAGATTTTCTGTGCGAAACTGTCATTAAATAGTTTGAAATGTCATGGAAAAGTTTAGAAAATTGATTCTTGGAAGCCAGCAGGTACCCTGTTTTCATCAAACTGATGAAGCTCAACACAAGGATTTGTATCAGACTTCATTTTAATCCATACATGTAGTTCAGATATCACTAGCTTAGGGGTGACTAATTGTGGTCACTTTTACTATTCCAATAGTACAGCAATAGTTAATAGTTGTAATAGTGATCAGTCTGAAATGGGGGCCTTCATTTCCCATCTGGCCCGAGCCTATTACCAGCTTTGCACGGGCCTAATTACGCATCCTGATAAGAAACAATTAAATAAAGAAAAATTATTAATTTATATAATTTAGCGTTTCTCACAGCCTCTTGGTTCTCAACTTCCATTCACATAATCATTATTCAGTAATTTCACTGTGGAATTCATTTTGTTTCGCTAATTATGGAATTGTTATCGCAGATATACTTTCACCCAACCTAACTGCTCATCAAACGTGTACAACGCAGATTTATCACGTTACAGAGTTAGGTAGGGCTAAATTACTTGCCACATGCCAAACGAGTGAAAAGCCAATTTGAGCCAAATTGTGGAACTCCCAGGAAATTGTCTCATAAAAGAATGAACGGAAGAATATAACAATTTGACAATTACGTGTATTAATGGAAGCTTGATAACCTTTACCGCTAATTGGCAGTATCGCAGTACAAATCATATTTTTCAAATCTCACTGATTTTTAACAGAATCTTAGCCAGGTTTTCACCCCAATGACATTTTACAAACAATACACATCAAAAATAGTCCTATTTGTTTGACCAAAATTAAAAAATTAAATTAAATTAAAAAAGCACCCAGTCTAAAACAACGACTTATCTTGGATCCGTCTTCCCACTAGTTCACCGCCATATCCCTGTCACTCCTACGAGATTCCTAACCTGCATCTCCCTATCTCTCCCCTTACCTGTAAAATTTCACCTACACCCGAGAAACAGAGGATGACGTCATAATCAGATCACGTCACAATGGCTTAAGTATGAAAAACGTTGCAACGAAGAAGTTTTGTTTTCCGGAACATTATTTGAAATATTTTTCATTCTAGTATGAAAAAAAATCTCGTTCTGTCGACTTAAAGTCAGGTTCTGAGGTAAGTTTAGTGTATTTCAAATAATGTTTGTAAAACAACTTCTGTATCGCCATCAATTTTATACTTGGCCATTGTGACATAATTATACCATCTATCTCCATCGCCTGCGACGTCATAGAAGTCTAGCAACGACATGAATAGCCAACTCGTTACTGACCATCATGGAGGTAAGGTTTTATTCAGATTTGTATTTTTACATGATAAATATTGATGGAAATATTTTGAGGAAGAAATCGTCAGAATCTAACTTTTTTAAAATATGGTGGCAGCAATAACAAAAATTATAAGAAAAAACAACAAACAAAACCTTTATATAGGCCTGATTTACTTTTATGGATGGTGGAACTGGGGGGGGGGGGCGGGGGGGGGCCCCCCCCCCCCCCCCCCACCAATCATACATTGGAATGTAAATAATATGAAGTTTGGCTTGACACCACCACCCCATCCCTCCCCCGCCTCCCCCACTGGTTCTGCTACAGATAATATTCTGATCTTGCCGTCCTTGCGTTTTTAGCTTTTTATCAAAAAATATTTAATAAACATGTCAGGTGGACAAGTTTCGGCAGTTATCAAACCTGGTTATCAGCAGAAACCCAGTGAGAAGAGTTGAGGTCCACTTTGTCCGGACAGAATAAATACACGTCAACCGACTTTCTACAAATTACAGTTTCAGACTGGGCGAGGTCTACGTCAATGCTGGGTCTGTCTCGTAAAGGCAGAAGAATCAATCTCACTTTGTAGACAATGAGTTTTATTCAGATACAGCAACTACTGCAAAATTGGTGTGTTAAACGACGTGGTATATGCTGTGATGTTTGTGATAATCTGTGGATAAAATATCCCTCATCAGACACCGCGGAACAGTGGTTCTGAATCAAGCATAATCTCGTATCAACTTTAAACTCGGCGATTCGAGCATGGATCTGTTAGCCTCGCCCCCCACTCCCATGTCTCTGTTAGCCCTCAACTCCCCTCAATGTTCACGCTTCCGCCGTGCCTGCCTCATTGCTAATCGAAAAACCTAGGCGAATTTAAGCGAAAGATGCTTGGAGCACATCATGTGACATATATCCCGCGGGGGCTTACAGTGTACTCAATAATTGTAAATATTGTCGCAAAAAAGGGCGCCGCAATGCTCCTTGCCCCCCACCGGCTGCGTCGGCCCTGGTTTTACGGTATGTGCAATGAATATTTTACTAAAACAATTTCACCAATTCGATATGCTTTAAAAATTAAATCAGCTAATGATTCTGTTCAAGTTTTCAGTTATGATATTTTCTCCTAGTTTTATTGAAAAGGTGTGGTTATGATCTGCATGATGGAATTAAAATTCTTAAAAACAGATAAAAAAAAAATTCTCCACCTACCCAGTGAAGTAAACATTAGGGTGGTTTTATTATCGAGTATTCATGTTTGACACTAAGGGGCCGTTCAAATATTACGTAGCGCTATTTTTGTCAAAATTACACACCCGCCCACGCCCTTGTAACACTCGGAGATACACCCATCATCCCCCCCACCCCTACCCCACCCTCCAACCCCCAACACACAGACAAAGCAACGTGGCAATGTTTATTTATCGCGTGTCTATTACAAACATTTTATTTATGACAAACTGTATGGTTTGCAATATTATTTAAATAAAATTATGTTCCTGTACATTTTTGAAAAAGTATTACGAAATATCGTCTATCAGCTCATAGTCTAGCAATGTGTGTATTCTCTACAGTCTTTGTAATATATGTATTCATTCTTTGTATGCTTATCACCTTTGTTCATCTGTTTGTACTATATGTTTTTCTGTACTGATGAGCTTTTAGCTGAAAGTCAATAAAGAAAAAAATACTATGACGTCTTTAAAGTGACGTATTGTTGTAAGAAAGAAAGAAAAAAAAAAACCCTCCACATCCCTCAAAGCGTTACGTAATATGTGAATAGTCCCTAACAGATTAAACAGTTCAGTGGTTTAACAAATGTTCCTATTCTTTTCAATAAAAAAATAAAATTTAATGTTTGTGCATTGATCATCATACACAATAGGTATTGTACGATTGTCTGTACACAAAAAAAACAAAAACATTTGATTCAGTCTCTCTGTAAGTTGTTAGTACAGGTAACGGAGCAAGTAATCTCCCTGTAGTACGCCATGTGCGGGTTGTCAACCGACGGAAACCAACCAGACCATTTGATAGGTTTCCGGTCTGTGGGGAAACAATAGGTTTACGCGTGGCTTCCTCCTTACAAGCAACTTCATGAAGCCCCCACATGAAGGACAACTGTGGTGTTTCTTAGAAAGTTTCCCTTTCCTTTGTGTCTGGGCTAATGAGAAATTTGAATGATTCAGTGTATTAGTTTGGTTTTTTTTATGTAAAGTGTATTGATCAAAACACAAAAGATGTAAGTAAAAAAGCTGCATGTTTAAAGTTACAGAACCTAAGCTCGTTCATTGAGTTTCTAATGTCCTGTTATAATGTTGTAATAACTTCAAGTAAATTCGGACCCCGAATCAATATTACAATTTTTATAAATATCTTTGATCCCGCCCCTTTCCAATTCCTGGATCCGCCTTTGAGGACTGTTTCACACGTGAAAGTTGCTCTGAGCACTGCATACTGGCTAAAGTAATAACCATAAAAATAAAAAATAAGCATTTATTTAAACAACGACCCACAACATTTATTAAGGCTGTGGTTTTCTTTATGCGTTCCAAGCAGTGATCCACAACTGGTTTATCAAAGGCCGTGGTATATGCTGTCCTGTCTATGGGACGGTGCATATAAAAGATCCCTTGCTGCTTATCGGAAGAAGTAGCCTACGTGAAGGCAGCGGGTTTCCTCTAAAGACATATGTCAGAATGACCATATAATTGACATCCAATAGCCGCTGATAAGATAAAAATCAATGTGCTCTAGAGGTGTCGTTAAATAAAACAATAATTTACTGTTACATGTTACATTTGTATTAATTACACGTCTTTAGAAAGCTTTGTAGATGTGTTGTGTGCATACCTCTCAAGTCTCACTGTTTTCACGATCCCACGGTTAGCCTCGAAACTTTTAACGGTTTTTTGAAAACCTCACGGTTTTTCTCTTGTAGGCCAAGTTAAAACAATTTCTGTTCTTGCTCACGCGAGTTCTCGGCCAATCCGGCCATATATAACAAAGTGAGCATAAACTGTCATAAACTGTCGTCAACTGCAAGTGTCAAATTGCTTTAAAGCTGTAACAAAGAACATTAAATATTGCGTTATTAAACTAGTACTATAGATTTATTGCGTTTTACACAAAAGAACGACCACTTTATTTTGTTTAACATTTGAATATGTATGAATACTGAAATACTGAAATCTCCAGGTTTTTTTGGGCTTCAGTGTCCAGGTTTCAAGTGCCTCGAGGTTGAGAGGGCTCTGTGTGTGTACTATAGAACATTTTTAAAAATGTTTCTGAAAATATATACTTTATCACAATATTTCCTCATAAATTACACATTTTTAATAATTACTGTTAGTGACCTCTTATTTAAAATTTTATCAATCGTTTTGTTTTCAGAAAATAATTTTTATTTTTAGTTTCGACATTACGGATTGCACGCCAACTGGCCAGCTAGGCACAATGGTTGCCACTGACCTTGACCTAGGTGTTACTAACGGAGTCACTAATAACAACAACGTGTTTGAATTCGACTTCGTGACTTCAGGTCCAGTCACTGTCGACCAAACAGGAGCTATCACTTTAACAGAAGTAAGTTTACAACTTTTAATTTTTCTATGTTAGCAGTATTATTTCTGCTCCTGCGTTTGCTGTCTGTATTATTAAATTGTATATTGTTTAAAGTAAAAAAGTAAAGTTTGTTTTATTTAAGGACGCCTCTAGAGCACATTTATTTTTATCTTATCATCGGCTATTGGACGTTAATTATATGGTCATCCTCATATATTTATTTAAAGAAAACCTGCTGCCGCCACACAGGTTACTCTTTCTGATAAGCAGCAAAGGGTCTTTTATATGCACCGTCCTTCAGACAGGACAGTACATACCACGGCCGTTGAGGAACCAGTTGTAGACCACTGGATGGAACTACACTAAATAAATACTACGTGTTTCTCTATAGACGATGGTGGCGGAGACGTCGGTTACGTTGTCGGTGGGGGCGACAGACAAAGGAACGCCAAACATCCTCTCCAGTCTGACAAAAGCAACGGTCGTAGTGTCCTCTACGGCCTGTCCAACAACTACTGTTCCCTACAACGGCATCAATGCTTTCCCCAATGTGTCAGCCACCGGACCTGGTAGAAGCGCCATAGATAACGCAGGTAAAGGGAAAACTCGCTCAGTGATGTGTTTGGTTGGTTGGACGATGATTGTTTGGTTGGTTGGTTGGTTGGTTGGTTGGTTGGTTGGTTGGTTGGTTGGTTGGTTGGTTGGTTGGTTGGTTGGT
>JAULBS010083358.1:0-18697 GCA_032355785.1 Symmetromphalus regularis | reverse complement strand
ATTTAGCAATGTTGTTTATAACTGCATAAACACAACTGACATGGTTTGTATTAATATTTCAATAATGTCTTGTAATATAACATTTAGCAATGTTGTTTATAACTGCATAAACACAACTTACATGGTTTGTGTTAATGTTTTAATAATGTCTTGTAATACAACACTTAGCAATGTTGTTTATAACTGCATAAACACAACTGACATGGTTTGTGTTAATGTTTCAATAATGTATCGTAACATAACACTTAGCAATGTTGTTTATAACTGCATAAACACAACTGACATGGTTTGTGTTAATGTTTCAATAATGTCTTGTAATATAACACTTAGCAATGTTGTTTATAACTGCATACACCAAAGTTTTAAACAAGTTTATGTATCCCATTAAACCTACCTATAAAGGTGGCCAACGTGATCTGCAAGGGATCAAAAACAGTCATTAAAAGAAATGATTTTTAAACCTTACATTTTAATAGGTCTACATTGTAAAGAAATATTTCAATTTACTTATAGTGAATGGTTGTTATAAAAGGTGCTTTTAAATCAGGCCTAATTGATAAATTTGTTCAAACTTGAATTGGGTATGTACACATTTTTGTTTGTCCAAAGAATATTATGAATTCATAGTAAAATGGATATTGTCTTGTAATATGGTATTATACTGTTACGTTTTGCTAACACTGATGGATTTGTATAAATATACAACCCCTGAAATTGACCGCGGCAATCGGAAATGCCGTGGAGATTGTCGCGAAGTTTTTCATTCTCCGCGGCATTTGTTTTTGCCGCGGATTAAAAATAGAATTCAAGGTGTATTGTTTTTCTTATTACATTGTGTTAAAAATAAAGCATTCTTTGCGCTAATATTGCCGTGGACACTATTTCTCTACAGCATTTATTTTGCCGTGGACCTTTTCTTAATTTAAGAGATTGAATATATGAGGCGAATAATTAAATTTCAAATCTTATCATACTTATTTATTGGAGTGAAATGTCTTTGTAGGTAGTTATAAGAACATTGAAAAAAACCTCCATAATGCATTCTTAGTAAAGGTATCTCATATTTGTAAGTAGTTATAAGAACATTAAAATGCCCTCCACCATGCGTTCTTAGTGAAGATGTATCATTCTGAATGCTAATTTGCTGCTGAACACTGGTTAACCAAGGATACTAAAATACGCCGATGGTCATGACAAAAAGAACATGTTTATCTTGTTGATATCCAAGCATTAGCAAGCTCTAAAGCCGGGAAAAAATCTGTTTGTTATTACTGCATGGATGCTTTGAGGATCACTACTAATGGAAGTAATTCCTACATTTAAATGGATCAGCTTTTGGTTACTGGGTAATGACCCTATCTTAATGCATGGGGATTGCCATTTGATAAATAATAATGGAAATTCAACGTAAATCTACAGATAGTGGAGTCGACCCCACAACCGAGTGCATGTCAGACAGACCTCTATTAAAAGAAGTAAGTAGTGGACTACATGAAGGTCTAATGTTGAAAACGTGTAAATATTGCAACGCGTAGATGTTTAACCATTACAGCTCTATCAGTCTTTGGTTTGTTCTGAAAAGGGGAAGAAAAATATTTAAATATCAAGGGAAAAGTAACCAATTTCAGTTTATATTGAATACAGTATTATACATTAATTCATACAACAATTTGGTTAAATAAAATTATTTAAATGTTTCAAAATGGAAAGAATGTATTAAAATAATTATAACTGTATTCGATAATTGCCGGTAATTATCGGTAATGTCCTACGCTGATGTTTCTTCTCCTGAAAATGACATCGCAGGCGCCACATTTTACCCATGTAAAGATATGCTGCCATTATGTGCAACAATTTTGAGAATTGGTAATAAACATCGAAAATAATGGTTTGTTAGGACCTCTATGGTAGTTTGACGATGTAACACATCAGAGACAGATACATAAAGCTATTTTATGAAACGGGGGGAGGTGGGGATCTAAGTCATCGCTTGACCAAACCATATCATAATTTATCTCTCAAAGAACCACAAAACATTTACCCATGTGCTCCAATGAATATGAAACACAAAACTGTCCAAGAAATTTTTTGTTATTAAAATTGTTGAAATTTGCACACACGAATCACTGTTAAAACGCAAATAAACGGAATCAGTGTTTATTAAACGCTTAATGTTCAGGCTTCAATAAAACCTCATGGCACAAGTTATGTGTACAGCGTTGCCATGATACCTTTTAAGTCTTAAAGGCATAGTCCCACGGAATTTAAGGGGCTTTGTGGTCTAAATATTGATTACGAATGAAACTAATATATATTTGTTATACTAGATCTCGTTTTCATATCACGCAAGACATTTCAACTGAACCATGGTATAGGAAATTCCATGTCATGTCGATCGACTTTATTCACATTTAAAAATGTCATAATCGGAACTCCTCGTGTGGCGATATAAATTGGTACGAAATATTTTTGCAGCTACAAAAATATTCAATTTTTTTTTTAATAAAATAACTGCTAACGGGTGAATACCCGTCAAGTGACTCGAAATATATACGTCACACCTTCAACGAAAAAAAACAACAGTTTTATGTGAGCATAATTCATTATTATTTTTTAAAATTTTGATAATGCGCGAGATGCGGTGATTATGTAAGTAGTTGAATGAAGTATTTCTATGGACAAAGTAAAGTCCCCTCTGGAGTACATTGATTTTTTTATCTTATCATCGGCTATAGGACGTCAATTATATGGTCATTCTGACATATTTTTAGAGGAATCCCCCTGCCGCAACATAGGGTACTCTTTCCGATAAGCAGCAAAGGGACTTTTATATGCACTGTCCCACAGACAGGACAGCACATACCACGGCCTTTGATGAACCAGTTGTGGGCCACTGAATGAAACGGAAAATAGCCCAAACTGCAAATGAGTCCACTGAAAAAATTATTTCAATAAACAAAATTATTCGGTAAAACATCGTTTGGGAAAGACGAGAATGTTTAACATATAATCATCCTATATCTTTTTGTAGTAATAATGACTATGTGGCAGTTGTGCATGTTGTAAACTTGTAGTGTTACGTAATTTAATTTCCAGATGACGATTATTGATGTTTTGCAGGGGCGGTTCCAGCAATTGTGAATGGGGGGGGGGGGAATGGGGCGCAACTGCTGTGACGATAAAAAATATAGGGCATGTGAAGTAATGTCACTTAGGGTTTTACAAGAAAAAAATTCATTGCCCGAAAATTAGGGGGAGGTGCGCCGGGTGCGCCTCCCCATGGAACCGCGCATGTTTCGGTCCAAGTCATGGTGGCAGTCCTCGTAGAAAAAAGAAAAGTAAGAAATAGGAAAAGTTACAAAATGTATTGATAGCAACAGTATATTAATATAATAACTTTAATAAGTTGAATAAATTATTTTTTATTTTAGTAATGAGAGTTCAAATTCTGTTTTAAGCATGAAAATAATGTATGTATCGCTGAAATAAAAAACAAATTAAAAGAAACATAGGACACATTAGCTGATACATAATTTTAATTTTATTTTACCAGCCCCGGTAGCACATTGGTTAGACTATCGGTGTCACGAATGGTATCAAATCTCTGTCAAGGCGTGGAATTTTTAATCTCCAACCTATTTCTCCACACTGGTCCATTTGCACCGATCAGTGGTTCATTGCTGATTTATAAACGTCCTCAGCATTTGTTGTCCTGTGAGAAAATGCATGTAAAGGATCCTTTGCTGCTAAATAAAGAGTAGCCTATGGCGGTAGGATGTTTCCTATAAAGACTATGAGTTGCAAAACACCAAATATTTGGTATCTAATAACCGCTGAATAAACAATGTGCCGGGATGTTAACAATCTTTTCCTGACACCTATTTTATTAAAACATGGCTGTCATTTGTTTTTATGAACGCATTGCCGACATGCTACAGCTGGACAAATTTCAATGCATTTAGAAATTTCCAAATTTTGTACCAATTCTCTAAATAGGTTTTCTCAATATTTTCTTTGATCACAGATACATTTTTTTGGTTTTGTTATCAATGAACGGTATGAATCTATTTTCATAACCTAAACGCAAATGGTTTTCACACAACATGCCTAAGGGACAGTATGATAAATTGCTGAAAAGATTTGTGTCCAACCCTATCAAATCAATGACAAAATAATTGTGCCGATGATGTCAATGACAACGTGCTGCACATGTCAACCCAAATCATATCTTTTTTACTGAGAATGTTAATACATCAATTGCATTGTCGGCTAGGGAACTTCTCAAAACAGTTTTTTTAACTGAATGCCAAAAAAAGACGTAATAATTTTGTCGAAGTGGGATGGAGGGATTAATATTCATATCATCATTTCCTCTTTTATTATATTTTAGGCATCAGTTAAAAAAAATAAAAATATTAAATAAATAACAATAAAATGAAAAGGATTATTCATATACGTGATAAACGATTCCGAATCATAGCTAAGGTGACCATTTTATTTCTTCAGTGCTATAAGAAGCCTTGTTTCTTATAATTTCTCGAGTTCGTCCTGAAGTTTGGAAGTCAACATATAGTTTTCCTGCTACATACTAATCATGCACTGTACTTTTGAGTTGCGTATAACAAGTAAAACACTAACGTATTATATGAATAAATTTCAATTTTTTGATGTGGGAAGGATTTTAAGAGACAATTGTTTTTGTTTTTTTGCCTCATTCAGTTCCGAGATGATCCCTTATACTGATATTCTGTATAACGTGATATAATATGCATGGCCAGGCGATAATCATTTATTTGATGGTTCTGTTTCATGTTTACACACCTATGAGTGATAACATATGGATTATAAACACATTTAGAAAGATGGAAAATGCTATAGGCATTTTACCTGCCATCTCCCAAAGACGTCTGCACCTAAAGGAGATTTTTTTTCTCCTTTAATAATCACATTTGAATAATAAAAGCATTTGAAGAACCATCAGTTGGTAACATTAACCATTGAATAAGAAATCAATCTATGAAATGGCATCTAAATATCTACTAAAAACATTTAAAATCCTTTTAAAGATTTCGAAATTAACTTTGAAGAAATGTCAGTTGAAGAGCAGATCACTGTCAGGACCCATTTTGAATGAATATACAAAATGTATATACATTATTATTATATACCAAGAAATGTAAAAAATACTCTTTTGAACACAGCAACATCATCTATTTTATAAAACTACTGTCAGATTTACACAAATGCTCATTTTGTACTCAAATTATATAATGTAGACTGGATTTAAAATATAAAAAAATGGTTTGATGAATAAAATATTTATCTCCATCATTGAAACATCAATTTATGAAAAGGTACAAAGACAAAATTACAAATTGCAAATATTCTTGTTTCAGGGAATGCACAGATAAAACTGCTTGATGTCAGTTTTTACAGGAATGTTTGGTATCTAAATTGTAATCAAGATTAACTAATTCACTGCTGTTATATCACATTCACTGTTTATGAAACATATCAGTCTGGATTCATTCTTAAAACATACAAACCATATATTCCCTTGCTTGTATAGCCCAAAAGTAGTCAGTTTTACATGTAGATAAGCATATTATTATTATTATTTTAATTATTATAAAAACATGCACAGAACTGTGAGGTTAAGAATTCTCATTCACTAGAGAAGTAAAAATAAAAAGGCAAACAAATTAGTATCAAAAGATTCTTATTTTATTTTTTTGTTTCTTTTTCGTCCATTTAAGTTTTCTTTAAGAAGTTCAACATACAGTAACATTCAAACAGAAAGGCAAGTCAAATATTAGCTTTCTCAATAAATATCACATCTTGCCAAATACATAATATTAAACACAAACAAAACTGTTTAAAAAATTGCAGATCACATTTAAAGGATATAGTTTCCTGAGGGACGGAATGCACTAACCAGTGGATGGTAAGTAAACTTTATACAAGTGATTTGTGTTGTACTTCAAATAATGTTTTAGTTATGTCTGGCCTGATATACCTTTTCACCTAAATCATGATTAATCAGAGAAGTTTTATCTGCTGAGTATTAGAGTTAATGAGTGAACTTTAAGAACACTTGGTGGTGAACAGTGTGTATGCACCCAGTGGAAACCATGAAACACTTTTTCAAGTGTATACCCAGATAGTGTATGATCATCCACAAGACTCAACAATGCATAAAGGTAGTTAACTACTATTTTTTCACAACACATTTAACACAATGTTCAGATACCAACACTCTATTTTTTTCAACAAATGTGTATTCCCCCACCCAAGTTTTTTATATTCTTTATTACAGTAGGACTCCTATAGAAAAAACTTGGCTATTATAAAATTGGTTGACAGCAGGTAAATAGAAAGTAAATATCAAATATGAATGTCCAAAGTCTGGACGTTCATTAGATATGGCCTTGATAAAAGCTTCTTACCTGACCTAAAGGTCTATAATCATGTGGCAGGTTGCATTGATTGGATAATATGTCTATGATCACAGTCCTTTGTTTAAAACTGTTCTGAGTCTTCACAAGCTGTTATGTTCTGTAGGCCCTATGTTTATAGCTCTGTTCATAATGTTGCATCACCATTCAGTTTGTTACCAGCATGCACGAAGAATAGAGTAGATGTATGAAGTATTAGATAACTAGCAGAACTGACAAATATTTTACATGTAATAATATCTGTGTAAATAGCCACTGATGGAATGTTTTGGTTCTGTATGGAGGTGATATTGCCCAGGTCACTTTTCTTTTCTGAAGATCTGCCATCATAGGACTATCTAATTAAAGAATGCATGCTAGATTGTACAGACTGATAAACCAATTCCAATATAGGTTGTCAGTTCTATCCTCCAACTAAACAATCAAAGTAAAGAGCCTGGTGAATGTTGTTTCATTCTTATCTCCTTGTTTGATAAGAGATAAAAAAAAACAGAACATCTTGTAACTAATATACAAGTCCAGCAGGACCTACCATATACTACAGATAAAATGCTTTAAAAGTAGTAAGTCATACATGGTTTCAGCTAGTACACAAATTCGGAAACACAAAAACTGAACATTGGATATTGTTGTTGCTTCTGTGGTCTAATTAGCACATTGGCAAAACAGGGTGATACCATGACAGCACATGCTAGTATAGACATCTTTGATACAAATTTAGAACTTCAAGTGGTGAGATCGGAGTAACCTTGTTTACAAAAGCAAAAAAGATAAAAACAGGGAAAATGGCTGTCAGTATCTGTAACCCTCAAATATCTTTTTAACAATTCTTTTTTTTTTAATATTATATATAATCGAAATCAAGTAATGTTGTAAGTCTCTTTTTTCCTTTTAAAAGTAAAAATCGAAATTTGTTATTTTTGTTTTGTATCGTCAGATGTAAATGCAATCACATTTCAAGGGCTGATGTGTTTGTGTTGTCCAAATTACCAGAAACTTCCCTTTCCAAACTGGTGACATCCAACTGACTTGCCAAACTTGCCTTGATCACTCCATTTAAAGCTTCAACCTAAAATACATAAGAAAACAATTACATAATTAACAATCTAATAATTTTCTAATATTCAGAATTACCAAAACCAAAACACAATAAAAAGCACATAAAATTGCAAGTATTTTCTTATTTATTACTTAATATAATAAACTTGAATAAACCTGAAACAATCAATTACTGGAAAAACAAATCTGAAACAAATGAGGTATTTTTAAACAATTCTGTTTCTATTGAAAAATAAACTTAGAAGAAAACAAAACTTTGGCTATTTGTTTTAATTAAGAGCAAGTGATCTTTAATGTGCACTTTCCCATAAACAAGACAGCACATACAAAATTTTATACCAGTTGTGGATCACTGACTAAAATAGAAAAAAGCTATCTGATTACACCTTAGGGAGAGAATCTATGAATAAGCTAAGTCACCCATCATAAATTCAAATACAAGATTTTTGCAATTCACACACAGATTAATACATTTAATGTTTCTAAAAAGAGTTTTCTTCTAAAATAGAAGGGTACAACAAAATAATATTTAGCATTATAATTGTAAATTCTGTAATGTACATGTCATACCGGATTTGAAGAGGGGTCTGGCATGCAGCACAGCTGGTACACTGTCACCTGTCCTTCACTGTCTCCAACCAAAATACACTGAAACAAAAACAAACACCCACACAATTATCAACAGAAGTGGTTGAAACATTGTCCCTTACCCTGGAAAAGTAAAAATTACTGCTTATGAGTTGAATTAAAAATACATGAGACTTCTCGGCAAATAGAATCTATATAATTATATATGTATTAGTATGCAGTGAAACTATTTTGAGATGCCTACTCTGACAACCAATTTGCCAATTAAACCTGATTAATACCAATGTATTTCCCCAAAACTAGTAGTGGTAACACAATTCTGTCATAACACTTTTCTGTCATATCATTCATACCAATAACTGTGGATGGATGAGGGTTATGGGTTAAAACTTGTTATTTTCCTTTATAGGCTACTAGCCTTCCAAATATATTACATAGGTTGATGCCATGATATTAAGAGCTAACATTAACATGTTTGAAACAAATTTAGGATTTTAAACAGTGGCGTAGGGCTGTTTATAAGATTGCTTCAGAAGATTTTCTCACTGTTCAACATCATAAAACATGCACTCATTCCAAACGATGAATGATACCAATTTCTTCACTTACATTTGAATTTCTTGCAAATGCAACTGTAGTTTGTGTGGCCTCTGATGTTGGATTGTTTATGATCACTGGATCTAACCTATAAATAAATTAAAGCAGCATATAGAAAGCTCCTTTCCACAAATATGAAATATCCTTAGAAATATTAAAATTGAAAATTAACCAATCTAGATTGCAAATCATAAAACTGGTTCTGAACACTTGAGTTCTATAACAAATTATCACCACATGTAACATCTTTTCAGTAACAGGATGAAGTTTTGTACAAACTCCTACAGATATACCATAGACTTTGATATACCAGTTGTGAATCAGTGACTGAAATGGGAAAATGTCCACTAAAAAGGATTAATCTCATCACCCACTGCACCTCAGGATCTCAAACAAGAGCTGCACATGTCTGGCTACCTGCTGGATTAGAAGTACACAAGATTTAAAAACTCACGTGCTCATACTGAGATCCCACACTTCAACTGCTCCGTTGTTCACGCAGGCAAACACTGTAGACGACTTTGGTGACCAGTTAACGTCATTCACTGGTTTCTGAAAAAATTAATATTTTTTGAAAAGTAGACAAATCTTACAATCTACAATTATCTCACCTATAATAATATTCAGTAATAAAGAACTGAGTAAGATCATTATCAAATCTTTCTTTGGTTATTGGTAGTTATTTATGACACATTTGAGTTGGATTATTCCACCAAGTTCAAAGATGTTACTAACATTTGATAACTTTACATGGCATACATTTGCACATAGATTATAATAAGGAGAACAACCCCCCCTCTACCCCCAAAAAACCCCACCAATATGTATGTATGTATGTATGTATGTATGCATGCATATGCAATTTTTATTTGACTGCACAATTTATTTGTCTGAACAGTGCAGTTCTTTTTAACTTGAGTTACTGATAAGCTGAAATCATGTAAGTGAAGAAAATAAAGTAACATATTAATACATTATAATTTATCTGTGCATGTTTAAAAGTCAGCAGGTTAATGTGACTCATTGTAGGTTTTCTCTGACTAGCATTTTCGGAGTGCACTTACTGTGGATGAGAAGAAACTGAGAACAGGTTTCTGTTGGTCTTGGTGCCAGAGTCGCATGCTCCAGTCTGCACTACAGCTGAGGAAAATATTTTTGACAAATGGTGACCAGTGGATCTTGTATACCGGACCCTGAAAAAAATTAATGAAGTAACAAATTAATTATAGTGTATATTAATAAATACAGACCAATACTTGAATCAAACAAAATTAATGTCATATCCATCAGGCAAAGAAAAACCCTTTGTTTTTTTCTACTGTTATTGGTAGTAGACCGTTTTGAGAATTAACACATGGTTTTTTCTTCTCTTTTTAATATAAAAAAAACACAACAAAACACAGCCATAAACTTACTATACTAAATCCATCCCTTTATTACTTTCTAAATAAGTGATCTTATTCATTAGGTTTGTCTGGCTGTTTCATAATAACAAGTGTAAAGAAGATCTACCACAATGTTAATAACCAAGAGAGATAACTCCAACACACTAATGAATTTTAATATAGACAGCAGTTCCCTACCGCAGAATACCTGGCTGTTCTTGTCTGAAAAAATAATCCACAAATTTCACCAAGTGAACCAGGAATCCTCAACGCTTGTTTGGGATTCTGTATTTGTGCATTTTTAAGGATTATCAAGTAAGCATTCCCTGTTACAAGTAACCCAGACAAAGATGTCCATATTAAAAGCTCAACTGTCAGAAAAACTGCAAGAATGTAAAATGGTACATATCGTGTACTCACTGTGTGCCCTGAGTATGTCTCAAGATACTGCTCATTATAAGAACATGAACACTTGTGGATGTGACCTTCTTCTGTGCCAGTTAAGTAGCTACAAACAAAATAATTCAGAAAACAATCCTAAAAACAATTCTTTGCACTGAACTAATATAAACTTCTTTTTTTCACAGATTATAAATTAAAGTATTTACACAGGAAAACTCTTTCACAAATCTTTTGTTTAATATCAAGATGAAATAAAATAATAAAATGGTGGTGTGAAAAGTCCACATTGACATTTTAAGTCACCATTTCAAAAACATAAAAAAATTCATATTTGTTAAGTTCCAGACTAAAACCATGAACTGGGCTAATAATCATCATGCAGCTTTGTGAGAATTCATGACATTTAAATAACACTAATAAACAGCAACAATAATCATTCAATATTTGTTCCTTGTTTTAAACTTAATCATTATATGCTAAATTTTATCATAATTTCTAAGTTAAAAGCCATCATTATTATCACATTATTAGAAAAATCTTTCATTTTTATACAATCATATGTTGAAAATTTTAAACAATTATCTAATTTTGATAAACATACTTTTAAAATCTGTAAAATTAAGAAACGGAATAGTAGAAATTCCTGTATTTTGTTTCTTACACTACATGTACACATTATTTGAACATTATATTTAACAATGTTCTTAAATCTTTTATCTTCTGACTTGAATAGTGCAAAAACTGAATAGTTGTTATAAAAACCCTCACATGTTGGAATCTCTGGCATAAAAATCAAAACAGAGTCCGCCAGCATTTCTTGAAATAAATGCTTCTGTCTTCTTTTCTCGTACTTTTCCTCCCATTCTAGCTGGAACTCGCTTAAGTCTCATCAGTTCTAAAGATATGCAATGCAGAAATTTAATTTATGTCATTACAAAATGTTAATATGCTGTACAGTACACACAAATAAACAACATATTGTACTTCAAATACATTGTATATAAAAAGTAACATACAGTACATATTTTACCTTTTTATTTAGAAGATAAAAGCAAACAATTCATGTACTAACTAGTATAATTCTTGTTGACTTATTTACCGGTTTAAAAACTGTTGTTCAGGCTATCATTATGTATAAGTCAAAATTTATAATGTCACTGTTTATTTAGCTGCTGATTTATTGAATATGTTATGAACTATACCCATGAACACTGTTCAGTCTTACTGTTAATGATGAAAAATATCATATTTTATCTACTTTAAACTGAGTATTAGTTAGCATTTTAACACCACTATATTATCTTATATCCTTAACCAGTTAGTTTCTATTTGTCAACACCCCCCATCCCACCAAAAAAAGATTTACAAACCCCCCACCCCCCAAAAAAACTCATCCATTTTAAAATGATTGTATGTTTACATATACAACTGACCATAGCTTTCAAAGCCTTTCCTTATTGACCATTGTGTGACTCTCCCATCTGTTGAAATAGACACAACCACCTCAGTTTTCTCTTCCCCAGTTCCTCGTTCCTTCTCAATCCACTGTACTTGCCATACCGGGGCTGTGTGCTTTCCTGGACTGCCACTACAACATCATGTTAGTATGTATGAATAGTCAACTGTCTAAACCAGTATCTATATAATCCAGAAGTATGTTTAAAAATACATAATTCCCTTGCCTCAGAACTGAAATGTTCTGTCTCCATTTTCGTCCAATATGAGTTTTCATTAACGTTAGGTTCAGAATAAAATATTCAATATACCTATTCAAATTGATTTCACAAACCTTTCAATGACACGCAAACACATCCACTCTTATTTCCTCAACAAAATATATTGCACTCAGTGTCTGGAATTGTTTAATTCTGCTTTGTTGTACTTATTTTTGTGCTTATATTTAATTAAGGTTGAAACATACTATCCAGGACAGAGGTTAGTGTTAGTAGGAGAGATGAAACACGCTAATGCCACACTAATGTGGCTACTCTTTATCAATAACAGTTAAGGATCTTTTATATGAACTATCCCACAAACAGGATAGCATATACCACAGCCTTTGATAAACCAGCTATGGACCACTGTTCAGAGTAAGTGGTATACACCTACCCATTGAGCCTTCCGGTACACTCACTATGAGTTGGAGTTGATCCTGAGATTTAAAATTCCATGCCTTGACTGAGATTTGATCTTAATATCTACCAACCATATGCCTGATAGCTTAACTTCTGCATTATTTTCTAATAAAGAAATCTGTCTCTTTATGACACCCTTTTAAAATAATTTTTGAATTATGGCAATCTGTCGGACTGTTTATCTAAATAGTACATATTAAGTAAAAACTTACAAATTGTCTATAATTGGTTCATCCTTGGCATTTCTGACATTATATATTGCCACACCACCATCATACAAACCAGCCTAAAACAAATGAAAGCAATATTTTTCAACAGTAAACAAATTTTTAATTTACAAATATCTGTAAATTAAAAATGACACAAAATCTATAATGATAACTCTTCACAGAGTAACTAGTATTTAGCAACTGTCTTGTTTGAATATTCATTCAAATGACAGACTTTCTACCAATTGCAGATTATGTAAAGTCAAAATAAATACACAGATAAATAACTTAAAATACCTTCTCGTGTATCAAAAAAAAAGCCCAAGAGAAGAGAAAAAAACAACCCAGAAAAGCACACACAAAAATATCAATTCAAATAGTAAAGTGTATGTGTAGACTACTATCTGAATTATTACTTACTGTTAGCAGATTTGCATTTGCTTCTGAAAACGCTAATGCTGTAACTCCTTGTTTGCAGTTGTACACTCGCTCTGGATACTAAAATTTAGAATGATAAACAAAATCTAGTGAATTATTTGTAGACAGAACTGGTACGTTTATAGGTCTATATTTTTTCTTTACCTGTAGTAAATAACACAAAGGTAAATTTAGCTCTTCAAAATCAGCTTTATTAAAAAGAGATCTTTTATATGCATTTTCCTAAAGATAGGACAAAACATATTACATTTGATAGATCAGTCATGGATCAGAATGGAAATGTGAAATAGGTCATGGAGAGAGATTAATCTGATGACTCACTAAACCTTTGGTGGATGCTTTTGTTGAACTTGATGGTTATTTAGTCGGAGGTTGTAACTTTTACAAATGCTAAATAATGAGCGCAGTTGATTTTGCACAAAATGCAGTTTGTATTCCACTGAACAAAGTTGATTAACTTTCACTATGCCTTGAATCTGATCCAAAACAAACATTTTATTTTAACTATCAAAGAAATAAAATATAATTAATGTTTTATTATACCTCTATGTTTTTCAATGACCAACAGCATATCAGACCTCCTTTTTGACTGGTGAACTCAAATTGTCCATAGCCAATGGCAATCAGATCCTGAAATAAAAATAATACATTTTAGTGTATATTTCATTTATGTCCATATGATTTAACACTAGAGAATTACAATCATTGTGATCCAATTTGCTGACCACATATTTTAATTTAGTGAATAAGGCCAGTGCTTATACAAGTTTATAAAACTTTAATAAATTGATGACACTTCAATTGCTATTTCTTTGGAACTGTGATGACATTAAAATCAGATTTAAGTCCAGACTTTCAAAGGTTGATAATAATGGGATGTGTGGTAATTTGAATTCCTTTTAACAAGTACTTGTTTATGTTGTTAGCCCATAATTAAAGCCTGACACATCAGATATAGACATTTTGATTGGTATAAGAAAAACAAATTGCACCAAGACAAATTAATAATGGAGTCATTCTAGCTAAATCTCACATTGTCCACAACATACCGAAATAGTTGTACAATTAGACAATACAGTTTGCCTGAATATTCAAAAACTCTTTGAAAACCATTCAACAAAAAAATGGATATCATAATATACAAGCTGGGTTTATGAAATTACCTCCATTATTTTATGAAGCTACGCCAAGTAAAAAAAAACACGTTTTAAACTTTAGCTGCAAATGGATACTGACCATACATAATATAATATTTAAGTAGATCAAGGGAATATATAATGCTATTAGGTAATAAATCACTCACAGGATTGTGTTTGTTCCAGGCCATACATGAAACATTTCTGCCTTTAGTCAGGTGGCAACTATATGTCCAAAGTCTTTCCAGATTGGGGCCCATATCTTTCACAGCCACTGCTGGACATTGAGTATTTTCAGTATCTATATCAATATCTAAAAGCAAGTACAATGATTTCAATGTTAAAACAAGTTGCAAGTAAGAAGCTGCAAATGAAAAGTTTCTGTTAGGCATAATTTACTAGATTATTCTATATTCAAAATAAAGTACACACATGTATTGAATTTTAAAAAATCTTTGAATAATTAAAACAAATTTGAATATTTTGGTTTTGCAATTTGTTTATTAACTTGTTTTGCAAATAACATCCAGATGGAATGAAATACAAATAATGTGAATTTCATATTTATGGGTTTCCAAATGAGAAATGAATTTAACTCACATAATTTAGTATACATGTATATACTGAAAACTTCCTTTAAATAAATAAATAAAACAACATAAAATAACCACCTTCAAATATGCACAAAGAAAAACTTGGAATTTAAAGATGGTCACTACGATAGCTATAATGTGTTTTTGGGATTCTGATGTTGATGCAGTGAACAAATTTAACATATTAATTATAATGTATGCCTAATTCCAGTTGAATCTATTTAGTAATTTCAAATATAATGAATAACTAAAATAATTAAAATAAGAATATAGAATTAAATTCATTGCCTTCTATGAATTCAATGAAAGTTACACACATAAAAAACATATTCTAAAATAAATCCCAATTTTGTCTACTACCAAAAAATACAAGTGAAAAGATGATAAAACCTGCAATAATTGGGAATCCTCTGTAGTGTGCCTGTTTTGTCTGGTATGTGTTCAAGTTGATCACTCTCTCCATGAAAAATAGGTCTCGCTTTAATGCATCAGACTGTTCAAAACAGATACAGTACTAGTAATCATACAGAGAACAATCAAAACAATTTAAGTTAAAAATAAAAAAGGTAAGACATCAAAATGCAACAAATTAAATTCTGTCTGACTGTTCATGGTCTACTTCAAATATTTTTAGAGTAGGGTAGAGCAAATTATTAAAGTGCTTACATCAGAAAATTGTTCTAACATGTTCACGGTGAGATTAAACTCTTTAAAATACTACCCTCAGTACGACCTTGTTTTATTTTGTTTTTGAAGTTCAGTAAAGATGTCAAATGAAAACATATTAATGTTATTTCTGGAACAAATGTAATTAAAAATAAACAGAAAAGCTGAATATCAAACATCAAAGATAGTCAAGTAGTGATTTTGTTTAGCAATCACTAAATTAATTAAGAATGTGTTAAACAATTTGTTTTTAAAACTTCTGAAGTCTAGACTCAAGGCTCAGAATGTTGGCATCATGACAATTACATACAAGCAGCATGACATGAAAGTCTAGACTTGAATATGAGTCTTGACACCAAAGCTCTATAACAACAGGGCCAGAAAGAGATTTATTTGAG
The DNA here is from genome assembly GCA_032355785.1 of Symmetromphalus regularis. Lineage (NCBI taxonomy): Eukaryota > Metazoa > Mollusca > Gastropoda > Neomphalida > Neomphalidae > Symmetromphalus > Symmetromphalus regularis. Next base: position 2,636 of record JAULBS010083358.1, on the reverse strand, counting down.
TAAATTTAACAAGATAATGCAAGAGCTGGATATTCAAATTACTTACACGCATTATTTTCTCCTCATCCTGAACGTGGATATCACCTGACATGGAAGACCCAGCAGTTTCGTGAACAGCAAACACACTGTCCAATCCAGTAACAGATGATGCTATTGTTCCTTGACTGTCTGTAATAGTTAGAAACGACATGTTATATTATCATGTTCAACTTCAGGGACTGTCAGATAGAATGACTATCTTCAGAGGTGAAGCCACTATCAGAAAGTGGTTCAGCTAGATCTTATTTATGATCAGTAAATGGTACTTTCTAAAACAAATTGATAAAAATACTAGTGATCTTATGAATGTTGATCTTATGAATGGGTATGTTGCCTCTAAGATAATACAGTTCAATACAGCAGTCAAAACATCAGTACTCTGGACAGGATCAAGAAAAACTATTTTTGTTTTCATTTTATACATCAATAATTCTAAAACAAACTAGATGCATATTTACTACTATCATGGGATAACAATAGATTAAATCAGTTTAAAATAAATATTAAGTCCTAAAACTAGACTCATAAGTGCAAGAAAAAACATGCTGTCAACAATACCTTTATACATGTAATACAGAAAAACCAAACCAAAATGTGAAAAGTATATCGAGGAGAAAAAATGACATCATTAAAAAAGCTAGTACTCATAACTCAAAAATCTGGACTCAAAACTTAAACTTAAAGCCTGGACTGTTGTTAACTGTGTTCAAGTTGGATGGCATTGTAGTTCAACTTTTAAGATTAAGTCTTGAAGAAAGTTTTTCTATGAACATGGTAAGGAGTGCAAGTATTTAAAGTACTACAGTTTATTAAAGCCAAGAACAAGAGTATGAGTTTTTAGTGTTAAAGATGCAAGTTAGTAAGTAGTGTATATAATTATATAGCTAAACATTATCCTGATTATACAAGTCAAAAGTTCTTAGTAAGTAAATATTTACACACAACATTGTGTATCCTCATCATGTGCATTTACCAAAAAGGGCAGGTTATTGTAACTGTTAGAAGATAGACATTCATAACTATGATTTAATTATTGCTTAAATAGAGGATATTAAACAAGTTGCCATTTATTATCAGATTTATGTTCCGAGTGAAATATTTTTTCTTTGTCATGAGCTTTAGCGAGTGATAATGAAAAATTATTTCACAAGAGACATAAATTTGATAATAAATGATAACGAGTTCAATATTCTATTTATTAATAACCCAAACAATTTTAATCGTTCTAGTCTTTAAATTTTTTAATTGTGCAACAGTTTAGAGAAATGCTATCCTATAATGTTATGGGTGACGTTACATTGTATTTTTTCTAGTTTTAATGACGTGATTTACACTTTTACAAAATTATAATGATGTCATATTTAGTACAGTCAAGCTTATTGGTCATAATGGCCAGAGAGACCCAATGAAATGCCTTGTTAAACCAATGTATAATAATGCCCACTGAGAAATTATGAAAAATAATTCCCAGTTATGAATGCCCACTGGGGTAATAATATGCTTTAACAATTACCATGTGTAAATAGAAACATGATGCTTTTTTGTCATGATTGTTAACACAGTTAAAATAACCCAGTTAAGACAAATTATAAATGCCTGTCATTTTTGCTTCCCATTTCAGTTGCATATTACATAACAATTTATGTGTGGATTACCACCTGATCTAGTGATCATTATCTTTGTGGAAATAAGAACAGACATACATGTATCTACCTATTACTAATACTGCAGAACTATTATATTTTATTTAACCAATACCAAAATCATTAGTGATGTATATTTGATAGGTAAGTACAATCTGTGTGACATAGCACTCGAACAATGTGCAATGTTAAGTTAGGTCAGTGATATATTGAAATCAGAACCTTGTGACACTGCAGTGACCATCTTACCTGACAAACAAACTTTGGAAGCACCAGTGACTAAGAAAAGTATTTTTCATATCAATATATGTACATGAATGTCAGAATCTATAAAAGTACTGATGACTAAATATTAAGCATACAAATCATTGATGAAAATGAAATATTGTAATGAATGGTTAAATGCTAATTTTAAAACACTGACAAGCTTGGCATAATTACTGGCTAAATATAGACATTGCACACAAATAGAAAACAAAAAACAAATACTGTAATCTATTATTAATCTACTGGCACAAACCTGAAGATATTTAAAACAAACACTAATTCATTATATATAGACTAATGTTTAGAAAAGTTTTGCATATAAATTAAAGAATAAATCAGATTAAAAATATAAAAGGTAAATATCAAAATAAGACTATATCACATCTAAATCAAACAGAGCTGGTTACCTATCATGATCAGAATAGAACATGATTTGAGGATAACACACAAAGAGATACAAAATATTTTTTTAAATGCTAAGATATTTCACTAAATAATCGTTGTCACCAAGTAGCTGCTCAGGGGTTGACATTAAGATATTTGCACCAAGCCATATCTGGAACAATCTTCTACATGTTATTTATTTAACTACCCCCAGCACAAGTATAAACATCGCCTATTGCCAGCAGTGGGGGTCACACTGTGGTTATTTCAAACGTTTTACATCTTTCTTTTCCTTTCCAAGGC
>JAULBS010083347.1:0-18697 GCA_032355785.1 Symmetromphalus regularis | reverse complement strand
ATGCATGTAATCAGTAGTCATTTATTTTAGAAACTAGATGACATTTATGGCAGAAATTCTGGAATTAGATAACCACACCATTTAGGAGGTGCATGTGTGCAGTAATAATAACTAATATCACAAGTTGTTCACGTATTTGCTGCCAATGGACAATTACTGTTACCTCCTTATGAAACAAAATTATTTCAACATACATACTTTCTTTTTTGGTTGAGTATATGGTTGGATATCATTTTCAGTCCAGTTACTGCCAAATGTAAAAGAGAGTGGACACGTTTGAGGGTAAACCTTACGTCATCAGGTCTATCAATGTCATCATGCTCTTTGGCAGCAAGAAATAGGCTGCACTGTCGCATTGCCTGCTCCAGGACTCGTAATGGAACAAATGATCTCTTTTTATGTCTTTTTGTAATTTTTGAAGTTATAATAGCTTCTGAAAATGAAAGAAAATTATTATTAAACATTTAATTAAAGCATACAGAAGATTCTAAGATTATTAACCCACCCACTTCAAAACAATACAAATATGGCACACAATGTTAATTATTATTAATCAATTTCTCTTAAGAACATCAACCCAAAGACAAAAAAGGACATCACCATAATAAAAAAATAAAAAAATTTGTTTGGGTAAATATATAATGTTATGATTGATCCACTTCCAAATTTTTTTAAATAAATTAACTTAAATTAATTAAAAATTAAAATACAATTGTAAAAAAATACCCCCATGTCCCATATTATTTCAAGAGGATACATAATGTTATGATTTATCTACATTTATCTAAATGAAATATATAATAAATAAAAATTTGTAAAGTTAATAAAAATAAATTGACATAAAAAAACAAAAATGTTTAAGCTAAAATAAATGATTTATATATTCTTTCTGTCTCTTTTGTTTATTAAAATTATGGGGCTACCAGATTTTGCAACCTAGTACCACTGAAAAATGTTATGGTCAAAGCTGGAGAAGAATTAAAAAACTCAGTCATCTTGCTATGAAACCACATAACTGTAATTCTCCCTTGAAAAAGTAACACCTACACCTGGTCTTCTGAGATTTGCTGGGGTATGAGACAAAAAACACAACAAAGGTAACATGATTTATAAAATAAAATTAACCTGCTGACTCTTGCTCCTCTGTCTCATCACCTTTCTTCTCTTCTGTTGAATTACTGCTTTTGTCAGTGGCAGAAATTTCAGTTGTACTGTTGTCTTTGGAAGCTGCTATGTCAGTCATAGATTCAACACTACACGGATCATCATTCAACTGCTTCAAGCAAGGAGCATTCTTGCTTGTAACAATGTTCAGGATGTTCATACAAGCACTTAACCGGAAGTCATCTGAAATAAAACATTTCAAAAGTGAATAATAACTAATCTTATTCATGTTGGTAGAAGTAATTTGTTTCAGCAGGAGAACTTAAACAAAAAGATCCCACCCCCCCCACCCACTTCCACACAGAATCACAAGTATTTTTTATTATTTAATTTTTTTTTAGATTTGAAAACCCATGACACCCCCATCTCTTTCACAATCCTGCTAATACTCCCATCCAGATAGCTAGCTGATGCTAGTCACAGACTAGTTTCTATGCTTTATGTTAAACCTAATTAGAAGGTTTAGAATCAGTGAAATTGATACTAGTATGTAGCACCTGCAAAAGCTAGCCTCTCCTCAAAGGCGAGCAGGCTGTATCAATTTGCTTACTCTCAGACTAATACAATCAATCTATTTCCTGTTCAGTTTATAAAATCATGTATTTATAACAACTATCCTGTTTTATGTATTCCTTAACAACTCTTTATTATCCAAGTGGGCACTCATAACTGGGAATTATTTTATGTAATTTCTCCATGAGCATTATTATACATTGGTTTAACAATGAATTTCATTGGGTCTCTCTAGCCATTATGACCAATAAGCTTGACTATACTAAATATGACATCATTATAATTTTGTAAAAGTGCAAATGCCATCATTAAAACAAGAAAAAGTATAACGTAACATCATCCATAACGTTATAGGGTAATGTTTCTCTAAACTGTTGCTTAATTAGAAAGTTTAAAGAATAGAACAATTAAAACTGTTTGGGTTAATAAATAGAATGTTAAACTCGTTACCATTTATTATCAAATTTATGTCCCTTGTGAAATATTTTTCCATTATCACTCATTAAAACTCATGACAAAGCAAAATTATTTCACTTGGGATATAAATTTGATAATAAATAGCAACTCATTTAACATCCTCTATTTAACAACAGAAATTTAATCTTTGGGAAGCAATATAGAGATTAGGCTAACCCTAATGGGTTATATTACCAATAACCAAGATATTGACTGAATAAAATAAAAGAGGTTAACAAATACATGAACATGATGACCGATTTCTTAAATGTTTACTCATTTTCTTTCTAAAAAGCATATCATGTGGTCTGTGTGTGTTTAGTTATAACAAATGAGAAATTATTATTCTATAATTACTACTGACCAATAAAAACACTTTTGTCTTCATCACTACTGAGACGATAGCACCTAGGGAAGAAAGCATCAGGATCTGCTGGCTCAAACCATGGTACGTTTTTCAAATTTATACATAAGCCAACCTGCCAAATAATTAAAAAATGTTTTAAATTACTTTTCCATAATTTAACAAATGACAAATATAAAACACACATTTTATATCAAACAAGATAATTCTCACAATTATTATTTTATTAGCAATTTACATGATTTTGTCTTAAAATGTGAGAGGGGGTGGGATCTAAACTTTAATTTGTTATCCTTCAATCAGTAGAGCATTCATCTGAAGTGCTTTGGTTGTACATCGAAACTCTTGGGTGGATTTATTATCTGATTGGGTTTTTCCTATCCATATCAGTGTTCCACGACTGATATATCTAATGATGTAGTATGTGTTGTTCTTACTCCTAATGGAAAAATTAAGTGGGTTTCTTTTGATGACTATATGTCAAAATGACCAAATGTTTGACATTCAACAGGGCTTCAGTGGTAAAAACTTGTTTCTGAACTGTGAGAAATGATGTTTCAATATAAAATATCAACTGAAACAGTATGCAGGCAAACCTGTATATATAACAACCAACCAAGGGACCTAACAAAAGTGACTGCTATGAGCAGCTTGCTTTACATACTGGTTGAAATACATTAATTTGTACACAACTTAAGTGGATTTTATAGACAGATGACTTTTATATACAAGTGGCTATTAGACCAGTTTCTATTTTAATTATATTCAAATGACATCTAGTGTAGTAATTACCTTCGTGGTAAAAGATCCAGCTTTACAGTAATGGTTCACGATTTGGTCTTTGGTCAAAAAACGGTAATCTACAGCATCCCGTTTTAACACCCATATAAAGGTGGGATTCACATTTCGTACCATTCGAGACTGAAAAATAACAATCATCATATTATAAACTTTACAAATTGTAAAACGTAAAACCAACAACATTTTTATCTTATTGAAAAATAAAATGTGTTCACTATCAATTTGTTATCCAACAAACTTTTTCATTTCATACTGGGATGCCATTAAAAATTTGCCACTTTACATTATTTGGCAGAATTAAATAAATAATTAAAGGCCTTGCGAAAAAACACATTATTTCAGGAGTATAATTTATTACTAATCTACTCCTAAAAATGTGAATGAAATTCAACCAAACAAATGATTTCAGATGAATTCACGATACAGCTATGATTAAGATGGATTTTCTTTCTTAAAAGTGTTTTCTTCTCAACAGGAGGTACCCAGCACCAAAAGTAATGTAGAGCAATCATATAACATCAGCTTTGATCTATCTCAACTGAATAAAATGAATACAAATAGCACTTAAACCAAAAGAAAATGATTTTAAAAAAAAGGTGATTTTTCTATTAATGTTAAAACTTAAATAAACTGAACCTATAATACTTTGTTACACTAACAAGTTAAAAATTACCATTATGCCATAAATACCATCCTCTTCTTCCCATGGAGGAATTTTTGGTTCATCGTCTGTAAATTACAATAAAATAATAATAATCTTGATGTACAGAAATTATATATAAAGTAATCAATATTCCAAATAAAATTATTGAAGTTTACAAAAAGAAAACATCATGTATGTATTATATATTGAAAGTCTTTTTTGTTTGTATCAGTGTATCAAGAGTCAGATTAATTCACAAAGATGCACAGGATTAAAAAAAAATCTGAGTACCAAAAATAACTTTGTCATTAACTCAACAAGGAACTGATCATATTCAACCAACTACATGATTATTTTACAATATTTGACATACAAAACTGCCAAAAATAAAAATAGAATATTTAAATCATATTTTAAAGTTAGATTTTATATTTCAATTAAAGCTAAATATTGTTACCACTGAAACCACCTAAAAAATACTCTACTATCATTAGTGAAAACCAACATCCATCAGGAGAATAAAACAAACTGGTAGGCATGTTAGATTAAATGTGAAACTAATTTCATGTTTCTCACTGTTAAGTCTTTACCACATAATGGAGGATATTTACTACCAATGTAGAACTTAATATTAACAATTTGTAGCAGCATACCCACAAACCTACTTTTTAATAATATTATTAATATATTTATTTTATTAATTTGTTTTACTATTACACATGTACTTTTAAAATAAATATTTGTTAAAAAAGAAAAAAAAGTTATATCTCTGGTAAAATCATAAATAACTACTAATTCCTAATTTGCTTTTATTGACTCCCTTTTTTTCAAACTGTGGAAATCACAGTTTCTCCTAAAATTTATTATCCTTCACAAACCCTGTATATGGTAAATATATGAGTTAACAAATGACAAAACAACCACCTCTCAGTGACCTCAACCTTTATCATTTTGGTAAAAAAAAAAAAAAAAAAAAAAAAAAAAAATTTTTAATACAAAAGCAGTAAATGGAAAAAAACCTTTTGTTCATTCAGCATTAAAACTACAATTATAGTACATACAACCAAACATATAGAAAAAAGCAGAAGGAAAAAAACCTAAACAGAAAAACAACTTACGGTCACTCCCATCAACATCATTATCATCACCATCATCGTCATCATCACTATCATCATCATCATCATCATCACTATCATCTGAGCTTTTTCTTTTTTTACGTTTAGGACCATATTTTGATGGAGCTGGAATTTTGAAAAACTTTTCCACCCAACCACGCCTGCGAAGACTCTGTCTAATAGTTGAATAACCTCCCTGAATTGTAAAAACTTTTTTCAACTGAAAGTGAAAAAAGAACAAAAAGAAATATTTTTTAAAATAATTTACTGTTAATAATTTTCAGGATAAAAACCCATTCTACTGGCATGAAACAAAAGACAATATTATTAATAATGATATTAATGCAGTAAAACAAGTATGATCATTCAAAAGAAAATACTAGTATACTGGTATATACCACAGATACCAGTACATTGATTTCAACATGAAAATAAACAAATGTTTCAAAATATGTACTATCGTGAAACTGGTTATAATTAACTTTTTATTTAATTAAATGAATCAAACTTCTTATTTACTGGGTCCTTTGGTGTCGTGGTTATGCTGTCAAAATTACAGCTAGTAGGTAATGGGATCAAATCTCAATTAAGGTATGGGATTTTAATCTCGATAATGGCTCCAACTCAGCCTCAGTGCTCTATAAGGCTCAATGAGTAGGTGTATGCTAATTCCATTGACCAGTGCCCACAACTCCTTTATCAAAGACTGTGGTATATGCTGTCCAGCCTGTTGGAAAGTGCATATAAAAGATCCCTTACTAGTAATCAGAAAGAGTTGCCTAAGTGGCAGAAGCATATGTCTGGCACCTAATAGCCAATGAATAAACAATGTGTTAGGGTGTCATTAAACAACTGAACCTTTCCAAATTTCTCATTCGAACCCTTTTCAGTAAAAAGAGTTAGCCAAATCTGTGATGATAAACTATACTTCTCATAGGACAATTCTGAAATAAACGTGCCTGTCTGTGAAGTGTGATAATAAACTATACTATAACTTCTCATAGGACAATTCTGAAATAGACATGCCTGTCTGTCATGTATGATAATAAACTATACTATAACTTCTCATAGGATAATTTAAGACTTGCATGCAAGAACTAACCCACATTTTTAGTACCATTAACACGGTAAACCACACTGGATTTATTAAAGCAAACATACCTTTACAATGACACTCATATTAAAGCAACACAAAAGTGCATAAAAATTATTTTTCGATAATGTCAGTTTGGTTGAGAGCAAGAACCTGGTAACCCATATCGTTATTACTATAAGATACCTATGTCATTATATTTTCAATGTTTGTCATAACCTGGTAACCCACCACAAAATCCTTATTTTCTCAAAATAGCTGCAATATAGGTTACCGGTTTAACGTATCAATGAATTTTAATTAAATAAAAGTTAATTACCCTGATTGCTTTTTCGGCAGTGTCTTTTGCATTTCGTAATCTTTCACCATCAGGAACAATTATTCGGCGATTTATTTTTGCCCGTCCCAAAGTTGGCATAGTTTTGCTCCTCGAAAGCTTCTCAATAAACTCATTTTCTGAAGAAAACAAATTCATATTTAATTTTTTTTAAATATGTAGTTGGAAGCTTTAATTAAGGCTATTAGTCTAAAAATGACTTTGCTTCTTATTACATAAAAATGAAATTAGTAGAATTTAAAATCATATTGTTACTTGGATGTTCAGAGAATTTAAATGGTATATAAATAACATGATATCATAAAAGAATTTAATTTTAAACTTAACAAATTCGCAACAGTCAATATGTTTTACAGAAGCTACACAAGATTCTCAGATATATACCTTTGTTATCAGTATCACTTTCTGTGCTAGCGTTAAGTCTGCCATGACGTTGTACAAAACCATGCTTGTGTTTCAACTCTGAATTTGACTGGGCATATGGTCCTACAAAAAGCAAATATCGTATCACTTTTGATAAAATATATCTTAAATTCAAGATAAATTTAATCTCAAAAAGAGTTACTAAAGAAAAGGACTTTAAAAGGTAGGAAATTAGCATTTTTTTTAACCATTCCAGAATTAATTTACAACCCTAAGTGGATGTTTTCCAAATTTTAATCATCCCATGAGCAAAACAGACAGCTGATATTAAATGTTTTTTTATAAAAAATTAAATAAAATAAATCCACAGATCCTCATTGTTAATACTCCTAATTTTGAAAAAGATTATACTATAATATGCTTCGTATTTGTTGCTCAGTTATTATTCAGGAATAGGCTACATTTTTACATTTCCAATGTAATATCTTCTCAAATACAATGTACTTTGGCCACTCTTCCTTGGGAGTGTTTCAAACTATTATTGTTAACAAGGGATCTGTGAATAAAAAATGTGTTATAAAAAAATAATTTAAAAAAAACCCAACAACTATCTGAGACCAACTTTCCCATGTAATTTTGTAATCTGGATTTTATGATATTAGCATCATAAAATGTTTTTTCATTTTTTTTTTTATAGCATCACTAAATATTCTATTAGGTTATACTAGAATACATTAAAAAAAGAATAAATATTTAGTGTAAGAAAACCTAGCCCATAATTAAGATATAATTTAATAATATTTCATACCAGATAAACAATGCAAAACACAATATTGTTGATTAGTAAATTCCACAGTTAGAAAGCCTTCTGGGGCTTAATTAAATAACTTATTTGTTGATAGTAATTTAAAAAATAAATAAATAAAATAAATAAACAAATTAATAAATAAGATGGTCAATATGTAAATGATTCATAAAATATTTCACTGGAATGGGTCTACATTGATATTGGCTTGAGTTTATTACTATATTACTCAAATATAATAATTAGAATTTCCTCTTGAAATTAATTTAAAAATAGATACAGTAAATGTACACTAATATTATCAGTGGGTGTGTGAGAAAAATCACATGACTCAATGTATCAAGTTATTGTGTTCTTTTAATAGAAGTAATCTCCACAATCATATATATTCCCAGGTTTAAGATCCACACATTGTGTACTTGTCAATACTGACCAACTTTTAAAGTAGGTGTATTTTGTTTGAATTTCCAATCTTTTCATCTAATCTATCCTGAAAAACACTAAAAGGTCACTACAATTATATATTTTGGTTCACTGGAAAAAAAAATCAAAAAAAAAAATCAGAGCAAATTTTGACAGAAACAGAATATAAATAATAATGGTCTAGTCATTATTATTTAATTGATATTATTATAATTATTACAATTATAAATTATTTTTGTTTTGTTTTAGATATCCTAAAAGAAAAAGAAAAAACAAATTGAAAACATGTTCTAAACTATATTAAAAGACATCTAAGTAATCTTTTTATTAGGTAAATAAATCAACAATAATGTATGACTAATTTTAATGTTCTTAAAAAAAATAAAATTAAAACAAATTAAATTGGGAATCTTCACTTTACCTTTTCTTTATGTTGAAAAATGATACAGAATTTTTTAAAGTCCAAACATATATGCAACAAACCATGCATATCATGTGACATAAAAATGAATCACAAAATAAGGCACACATTGGGTTAGGCAACTGACCATCAAGAACTCTCTGAAGCCCAGGTGACATATGTGTCCGAGTCCGAGACAGTGGAATAGTATTGGAAGCAGACATTTCTGAGTTTACGTCATTCATCTCTTCATCCTGACTGCCTGCATCCAAATGACCCGCTGGTGATGGGGACACACCATTGTTTTCCTGGTCTCCAATCTGCTAGGATAAACAGCAATAGTTGTTAGGATAACACTACACATGACTACCGCCCGGGAAGCTGGCGATCAATCAATATGTAATGCTTGTGATCATGTATTGATAAAAAAGTCAAACATACCATTAATTATGAATTAATGGTTTGTCACTAGATAATCGAATCTATCATGCAGAAAATCTTTTAGCAGTTTGTGGGTAGCAGTTGTTGTAATGCTGAGCTGTGATATGGTAATAAAAGTTAAACAGAAGACAATTTGGTTTGATAAAAATCCTCTTAAAACATTAGAAATGCATGAGTCTGAGATCAGACTCTACAGTTTACTCATTGAATGTACTTTAAGATGTGTCAAAGCAACCCTAAAAAAAAAACCACCTCTGATGAAGCACGAAATGTCATGAAATATACATGTTATCTTTAACACAATTCAATCAAACAGGAAAGTTTTTTTTTTAAAACATGTTAACTTATTTAGTTTTAATGATGACATGGCAACAAAATCAACAAAACTCAGTAAACATGTTTAAATGTTTTACCAGTTGAGAAAAGTACTCCATTGTTAGTATTACAAATGAATCTGCTATGCACGGTCATGTGTGCCAAAATGCACATCCAACCACTTGCTTCTAAACAAAAAGAGTATGTCTAACTCTAAGTGACAGCAACATGTTCCTTCTGAGGAATGGGAAGGTGATTAGAGGTTGAGAAACAACCCAAAGTATGATGGGTCACTGGACTGATCCCCTTCAACAGATCCCTTGGATTATTTCTCATTCCAGCCAGTGGTCCAAGACCGGTATAACAGTGGCTGTGGTATGTGTAGATTTTTTCTGAGGGAAAGTGCAAATAAGGAAGAGTTGTACACTTGTGAGACTGACTGATTAACCAATTTGCAGGTTTATCACTGACAATTATTTCTTTCAGGTTGCTTATGTAGACCACATGTTACTACCACAGGGTTCATACACTTTTTAAGTTGGTTTCCATACGTTCCAGGACTCAAAAAAACAAAATTCCATGACCATATGATTATCAAGGTTAAATCAATAAAACATGTTAAAACAGGTTAAACCATTGTTTTTTTCCTAAAATCTAGGTATTTTGCATACAATTTAATGCTATACTAGCAATACAAATACATGGTTAATTCTCAGCTGTATGCAAGATCTATGCAGAGCACATACTGTAGGACCAATTCAACCTGGAACCAACTTCGGACTCACAATTCGAAATAAGTATCACATTCACTGATTTAAAAATTATAATCTGTATTAATATTTTGCCCTTTTTGTTTGTTTGTTTATTCCCAGGGTGGAGTGAGAGGCGGAGGTGATATGATTTTCCATGTCTTATTATTGAAAACTATAATTTTTCATGTTTACCAGACCTGGATTTTGAAATCTCAAATTTCATGATTTTATGAGTTTTCCATAATGTATTCAAACTCTGCTATCAAGGATGTGTGCACATTGGATATTGAATGCCAGGCTTAAAGAGTAGCCCACCACTGTGCATTACCACTTAGTAAATTCTAATATTTTGCTTGACATTAACATTGTCACAGCTACATGGTTACCTTTTTTTCCATTTAATGACACCACCAGATAACACTGATTTATTAATCAGCATCTTCAGCTTGAGAGTCTGATGTCCTACATTTTATCATATGTGTAATTATTGGGATAGGGGTGGGGGTTGGTAAATGCCTTAAATCCTTTGAAACTAATTATCATTGCTTCTGTCCAACACAAATTAATACATTTTACATCTAAATATAATTATGAATTGTATGATAATTTTAAGTTCTGTTTCAGTTAATTGATTTATGTTTTACATGAATTAAAAGTGTGATAACGATCATTTTAATGAAATTTTATGTTCTGGAAGAAAGAAACAAAACATTAACCTTGCGCACAGCTTGAAATAATCAGTAACAGTCACCAATATTCATCACATTTTAAAGTTAACACAAAAATTAGTGCTTATCACCTTTGGGTCCTATCTCGTCTCATCCTCAGGTACAATTAATGCAATTAACCCACTGTCTTCTGTCATTATTTTAACCCTGTTTGCCCCAAAATGCTTCATAACCCTTTAAAGGCATAGTCCAATGGAATTTAAGAGACTTTGTGCTCTAAATATTGATTACAAATGAAACTTACATGCATTTCTTATACTAGATTTTGTTTTCATATCACACCAGATATTTTAACTGAACCATAGTATAGGGAATTCCATGTCGAGCCGATCAATTTTTTTCACATTTAAAAATTTCAAGACTGGAATTCCTCATGGAGCAAAATAAATGGGTACGAAATGTTTTAGCAGCTACAAAAATATTCAGAATTGGGGAATACCCATCATGTGACTCGAAATATGTGACTCGTGAGCATAATCCATTATTATTTTTAAAATACTGATAATATACGAGATGTAGTGGTTATGTAAGTAGTTGAATGAAATATTTCTATGGACAAATCAAAAGTTTATATTTAAAATTAATTCTTTGTTTTAAAATTAATCAGGTCAAGGGTCTGTGGAACTATGCATTTAACAGTAATGTCTGAAATTCTTTATGTTGAATTGCATCCCACTACATGAGGTCTTCACACCCCCTGCTGTGACAGGTCTGGATCAATCACTGGCCACTAACACTACTACAAGAAATAATCTGCAACAAAGAGAGTAAAGCAGTAATTTCTGTAATCCTGTTATTACCCTGAACAGCAATACTTAATTTAAGTACCTCTTGTTGGCTTTTGCGTCCAACCTTCTTACTATGATTGATCGGAGAAAGTGGGCCTGGGCTAGAGTTGAACCTAAATCTCAAATTGGCATCTTCCCACTGCAAATAAACAATAACATATTATGTCCAATTATGAATGGAAATGACAGCATTAAGAAATAATTTTTCTTTTATGAAAGACAAAAAAAAACATAATTAGGTTTAATTAAAATCTAAAGTTGTCCATTTGTCGTAATTAACAAGAAAGAAATCTAATACCGCGTAAATACTATACCCTGTCACCATGTTTTAAGATAATATGTTAATGATTTTAATGAATTCCATTTTTCTGAAATATTTAAGCATAGCATATATATCTATGTACTGGGTATGTATTGAAGAATGCTATTTATCAGTTTCTAAGTTATTTACTTAGCTTTCCAACAACCAGACCTTGTAATTCAGACAAATTTACAACATCATTGAACTGCTGTTGCTAAATTGTTTTTGCTGTGAAACTGAGCATAATGAATAATACATTTATATTTTTACAATGGCTGTACAAAGCTGCCACAAACCAATTACACAGCAGCTTTTAATGTGGCATTACTGATTACTGCTGTGAATTTTGATGGCTAAGCAAATGGCAGTCTTTTATTGGTTTGTTTTGTTTAACAACACCACCAGCACATATTGATTTATTAATCATCAGCTATTGGATGTCAAACATTTGATTATGTTGAACTGTAGTCAAGATGAGCTAGCCTCCAATGGGTTTTGAACCACTGTCATCAGCTAGAACTTTTGGCATTCTGCCACTGGACCTCCAAGGCTCACCAAAAAAAATCAGTTTAAGGCACAAAAGTAAAACAGTGAAACAAATGTTTAACAACACTCCAACAAATGTGGCATATACTTTACAACACTTGGTTTACAGAACCAATGCCGCTACATAGGCTATTCTTTTTAATAAATGATTTTCCCATAGACAGGATAATCTAACATAACGAAGTATATATCACAAATAGCACAATGTAATTAAAACTAAAATAAAGAATAATTTTGTTGGTCTAAGTGTGTTTCATGAAAATATATAGAGGATATTGTTATTATTAGAGAAGTTGCAATTTATTGTCAAATTTATGTCCTGAGTGAAATGATTTTTCTTTAGTGAGTGACAAAGGAACATTATTTCACCAGGGACATACATTTGTTAATAAATGTTAACAAGTTTGATATTCTATTTCTTACTCCAGACAATTTTAATCATTCCATTCTTTTAAATTTTTTTAATGCAGGACATTTTCTAATTTTAGTGATGTCATTTGCACTTTTTCAAAAATTATAATGGCATCATATTCAGTACAGGCAAGCTTATAGGTCATAATGGCCAGAGCAACCCAATGAAATGCACTGGTCATTAAACCAATGCTGATATTTTCTCAGTGGGAAAATAACAAATATGTACTGAATTATGAGTGCCCACTGCCTATTATAGTGATTGTGCAATCACCGATGAACTTTATCCTGACGACAGTGATATATCCCCAAGGACTAGTCAGTGGTCAGTCAGGTTCCACCTGAGATGGGACAAAGTATAATAAAAACAAGTTCTGTTTACACATTTTTAATACATTGATAGTCACGTTAAATACATGTAGTTGTGCTTTCATTTGAACAATGATTTTATAGCAATTTTAGTGTTTTCCTGTTCAATTTCTAGCTAGAAAGTGTCTATGGTCTTCTCTATCTTCCTATCATGCCTTCTGACCATGAATGCCATGGAAAGTTTTCCACTTCCTGTATACCGCCATTCTACATAAAAAATAAAAACCTCCCGCCCAACCTAAAAAATTGAAATGGGTGGATGCTAAACAAATATATATTTTTTATGTGGCCTAATTAAAAATTAAATTGTTATTTAAAAATGTAATAAAAGAAACATTTGAACAATTCAGGAGGATGTAATTCTGATTGATCTACTTCTGTTAAAATTTTAATTAAATACATAATTTTGTTAAGATTATACAATGTTTTATTCAATCTATTTCTGTCTAAAAAAATATATAATAATATTTAGATAACCAAGAGAGGTAAACTACATGTTTTTGAAAATATTTTTTTTGGGGTCGACATTTGTTAAAGGGTAAAAAAAAATTACAATTTAAACTGTAGAAGACATAAAATTTCCAAAGTAAAATATAAATTAAAAATATATATGGGTCACTCTCACAAAGATGTGTAATTTGATCAGTTCAACAGAAAAATTTTAAAGTTGGGCAGAAGTGTTTGATTTTGAACTTATTTTATCTGTAGAGATCTATTGTTAGTAAAATAAGCCACAGCAGTGATGATTTATACTTTGTTTTAATAAAATCACATTTTCTACCCCCCAACATAAAGAGGGTGTGGTCAACTCCGCAACTTGATAATCATGAAAGTGGAGTGTGAACTGTGCAAATGAAAAGTACTGGAACATTTATAAGATGAATCGTGTTCATTCAGTGGTGTATTGCTAGCATTAACGCGCTCCATTGACATTTCTCTCTTTTCCTAAATTACCATTTTGAACGAAAACCAAATTTCAATAGAAACCATGTTCTTAGAACATAAGTAAATTCTTGTTCAGACAAAGTGATGATTGCTATGAATTTATAGACTGATAATTAGGATAGCATTTGCGGGGCTGAGAGATAGTTGCAGAGTTCATTCTTTCCTTATATTTTTGACTAACATTAATAAAATTGCTCAGAAAATTATTTTCATATCTTTTTTTCTTCCAAACAATACAATGAGAATGAAAAACCACATTCAACTATCCAGAAGAAAAACTATTTTAATTGATAATTAACTGGGTTAACAGAAAACTTTCTTGAAATGTTTTACCCCAGACCTGTCCCAGACTTGTCAATTTCATCCTGTGCTTTGATAAACAGTACACTTTACAGATTTTAAATGGGGGCATTGAATGCTGTCAAGATAGTTGATTGACATTATAGTTTTTATAGTAGTGAGGTGTGTCTCAGTTTTAGGGAACTGTATTTTACCAGCTGATTGCAAAAACGTGTTGTTAGGAAAGTATTGTACCAAAAGGCGGCCACTTGCATTAATTTTGGTCTGACAACCGTCAGTTGCATTAATTTCATGATAATGTTTTCATGTTAGCGGAACTCTCAATCCGACCCATCTCAAGATACGGACCTCAAGGACAATGGATAAGAATATGTATTGTTTTAATGGAAGGAAAATAATTTATGTTCCTTAACACAATCTTGAAACAAAGACATTTTAAAAACACTTTAATATGTGATAAAACATTTTGAAGAGGGGTTTCTCCTCATAAATAACCGTATTTTCACTAGCGGATCCAGAGGGAGAGTCAAGGGGGTCAGTACCCCATACCCTTTTTCTATATATTTTTTGTTTACCTTTTACCGAGTGGAAGCATGTGAAAATTAACAATTTTTTCCCTATTTCTATTCACTTATTACTTTTGGACACCCTGCACCCCCCTTTTCAGAAATCCACATTTGGACTCCTTCATTTCAGAAATGCTGCATATGTGCCTGATTTTGGATCCGCACCAGACTTACAGAGTGTAATGTTATAACTATATAGAAAAGAAGTTATCATTTATTCACTGGTTTGTCAACTCCGCAACCAGGACCTTGGTCACAGAGTTGACATTTTTATATTAAAATTACTTTTTATTTTGATAATGATGGCGTAGTTTCCTCGAAATCTTCCACATTATGTTATCATTTTATGTAGGCATTTTGATTTTTTAATTAGCCTTAAAGTTAGTTGTGGTGTTGACACACAATAAACATACGCACGAAAAGTGCTGAACTTACCTTGAAGTGCTGGATTTGTTTATGAGTACAAGCAGACATTTTTCTGTTGGTTTTCATGGAAATGGCATGTTTTAACTTTTTGTAACGTGATGCTGGCGATCACGTGATCTATGGATATTCTAGCTAAGAATAGCCGTTAAGTTGCGGAGTTGACCGTACTAATTTATTTTCCATTACATAGTTTTAGAAAAAAATATATATATATTTTATATGGTATAATCAAAATAGCAATCGGCACATTTTAACTTCAGGATATACTTCATAATATCAGGGCTCAAACTGGAGAAAATGTCGTTTTAATTACTTTTTTCTGAATCAATATCTTTTATGTTGTGTTCATTACATGCGCTTTTTGTGATTTGGTTGCAGTAAACATTTTAAAGAATTGTTTAAAAGAATGTAAAAATTTAAACTAATCAAGCAACAACTATATACATTTTATTAACGAAAGTCTGGTGCACAATATGTACTTTATGGAGTTAAAACATGTGATGAACTGACGATGACAAATAATTTTAAACTCAATTACATGAAATTACACAACTTCGCGAGAATGACCCATATATATATGTATATGTTGGTGGAACGAAATTCATAATGGGGGAGGCTGCTCATATTGGGGAGGGGGGGCTGCTCCCGTTTCTGAACATCAGAATGTGCCGGTGAATAATTCCACAATGAATAAAAAAACATATTTTTGATAATTATTGGGGGGCTACAGCCCCCTAGCCCTCCAGCCGGCTTTAAAGCAAGCCGTCCAATTGATTTTAATCAAGACCTAGGTCAACTAAGTTCAAAGTCACTATTCATGATGAAGGTTAGTTGTGATGTCAAACGGAATACATTGCTAAAATTATCTTAACTACCATATACAATTCATCACTATATGATAAGTATATGAGTCAGGATCAAAATAATTGTGCTGAATACTGAGTACCAATTTATAGTTTGATAATTTTTTTGTTACCATAGTAACGATAGCTAAAGTTCAGTAAGTGATAAATCTAAACATTCTGTTAAACAAGGGTTTATTTTCAATAACAATAGAACTACCCAAGCTTTTCTTTTTATTTTGAAATAGGATAATTCCCAACTGGCTACAAAACACTTGATTACAAAAAATATCTTTGTCAAGATAAAGGTCACCATATTTGAAGAAAAACAGAAATTGTATTCGTTATTGAGGAAATTCCTGAAAATGTGTTTTGTTTTAAGTTATAGTTTGATAATTCTTTTTGTTACCATAGTAACGATAGCTAAAGTTCAGTAAGTGATAAATCTAAACATCTGTTAAACAAGGGTTTATTTTCAATAACAATAGAACTACCCAAGCTTTACTTTTTATTTTGAAATATGATAATTCCCAACAGGGTACAAAACACTTAATTACAAAAAATATCTTTGTCAAGATAAAGGTCACCATATTTGAAGTAAAATAGAAATTGTATTCGTTATTGAGGAAATTCGTGAACATGTGTTTTGTTTTAAAAGTTACATAGATACGCTTTTATACACACACTCTCATCATATACCATTTGAAAGCTTAATGTCTCCCATTCACAGAGAGGTATGGTATGTAGAGGTCACTTGGGACAATGACTAGTAATCGAGGTACAAAGGTAACCTTCCCCATCCAGACATTGGAGCATTGCGTTTCTTATGTTGTTTATCAGTTGTAAAAGTTGATCTAAATCACGTGGCCACCAGGCAATAATAAAATATACTTGGCTTTTGGCCCTTTTGGAGTAGTGATTAGGTCATCTGGTTGAATACTTGTAGATTGTGGGTTCGAATCTCACCATGCGTATGGAATGTTATACTGATAGGCGAGCAGCACTTAACTTACCCACTTAATGGATCCGCATCTTACACATACTAACATTGTGCTCATTGCACAACAAACTTGACACAACAACGTATTTTTGAAACATAAAAGACCTCACATAAGTGCCTACAGTTAGCATTTTACTCATCTTTAGATGCTACATAATTTCAGAGGCGACGGAATTATATTCTAGTTACAACATGACTCTTGAAAGAGGAATACACAACAACTTGTATAGGTTGGATAAATACCTCCAAGGCACTCGCTAGATTTTTGGCAGAGGAAACACAATGACCAGTCAACAGGTGGCTTGTCTTTTAGGATCTACAGAAACCAGTTTAAATTTCTTCTCTTGACTCGACATTTCACCTCAAAATAACATTACATCTGTCAAGGATGTCCCAATTAGTCAATTCCAACTCTACAATTGACAGTAGTAAATTTCTAGAGATCTATTCTTAATGCCGACAAAAACAATATAGTTTGACACCAGAATCATTCAGTCTCAACAGTTATTCAAGTTCCCCTAAAATGACAGCCATCTTTGAAAGTGGCCATTACTGATCACAATATTCGATTTTCCAAATTTTAAACCTTATAATCTGTCTTACTATGGTCAAAAACATACAAATCGACACCAAACTTGTGAAAATCAGTCAATTACTAATTTTTTCAAAAATAATGGTGGCCATGTTGGAAAATGGTTACTACGGGTCGCTATGTTGGATTTTCGAAATTACAAACCCAATATTCAGTTTTAAAGTTGTCAAAAACATATGAATCGACATTAAGATCATTGAAATCAGTAATTTCTATCATTTTAAGTGTTCACACCTCGAAAAACGGTGGCCATTTTGAAAAATGGTGGCCATCTTGAAGACATCTGAGATTGAAGACACATATGTTTTATTCAATCCCTAGAATTTTCATAAAGTCTTCAAAATATGCAGGGTTTTTTTCTGTGTGGGACAACTAAGGAATATAGCAATTCTTAAAAATTCTTTTAAAATACAAACTGATAATTGTATTCTGAAAGAAATTTATCTTGAATCACATATTAATTGAGTTACACATGTTAAGCAATTACTTGACAGTATAGGTTTGTCATATGTTTGGTGGTGTCAGAATGTCACAAATGAAAGCTCATTTATTGCTGATGTTACTATTCGCTTTAAAGATATTTAATTGCAAGTTATGCATTCAACATTTACAGCTTCTTCTAAATGTTTTATCTATAAATATTTAACTGATAACCATTGTCTTCAGTATTACTTGACTAAACATTTCATTTACGTGATCCGAAGTTCCATATGTAAATACAGATGCTCTGCGCATCAGCTCTCTATAGAAACTGGTCGATATCGACAAATTCAACACGAGCAGAGGATTTGTGCCCTATGTAACCAAAACCTTATTGAAGATCAATTCCATTTCATTCTGTATTGACCATTTATACTGATTTACGTGCTAAATATATTAAATTGTATTACTGGAAGAA
>JAULBS010083336.1:0-18697 GCA_032355785.1 Symmetromphalus regularis | reverse complement strand
AATTAAGAAAATGTCCACAGCAAAATAAATGCTGTGGAGAAATAGTATCCTGCAATTAAGAAAATGTCCACAGCAAACCAAATGCTGTGGAGAAATAGTATCCTGCAATTAAGAAAATGTCCACAGCAAAATAAATGCTGTGGAGAAATAGTATCCTGCAATTAAGAAAATGTCCACAGCAAAACAAATGCTGTGGAGAAATAGTATCCTGCAATTAAGAAAATGTTCACAGCAAAACAAATGCTGTGGAGAAATAGTATCCATGGCAATTTTTGTGTAAAGTATCCTTTATTTTTAATAATAAGAAAAAAATACACCTTGATAAAACGTTAATCCCCAGCAAAAAAAAGTGCCAGGGAGAATGAAAAACTCTGCGGCAATGTATCTCCGTGGCAATCTATCTCCGTGGCAATCTATCTCCACGGCTTTGCTGACTGCCACCCACAATTTCAGGGGTTGCATATTAATTCAATACATATAGAACTACAATTAAGTTTTTATAAAAGGATTCCAGTTTCATACCACCTTCTAATCAGCAATGACGACTATGCCAATAAAACTCTTTCCGGCAGTTACAAAAGTTAACAAGTAGAAAAAGAAATTCTGCAACTCACTAATGATTCAATGACAAGGCAAGAATCAGGAGGTTCACCAACCTATTAGTGTAATTACTGGACTGGTAAATATTTAATAACTCGACATCCTTGGGGAAATTACTTTTTTCAAGCTTTGCTAACTTGCTGCAATACAGGATCGATACAACATCTCTAATATTAAGTCAGACTTCAGGCAGTAAGAAAACTAAAAAGGTAATGGCTGCGCAACAGAATTACACACTTGTTAATTATCATAATTAATGATAATGATATTCAAGCATTCTAATTATCATAATTAATGATATTCATGCACTTGCTAATTATCATAATTAATGGTAATGATATTCATGCACTTGCTAATTATCATAATTAATGTTAATGATAATAATATTTATGCTTTCATCATTGTTGCCATTTACAGTTAAGTCATTATTGATTATGGAAAGGAAAGGAGAGGATTTGTTATTTGACGACAACCCATTGTTTATTCAGTGGCTATTAGGTGTCAGAAATAATAATTTATGATTTATAGTCTGAGATATAAATACTATTAAAACATTGCCCAATAGAACTATGCAGTTACTAATTATCATAATTTAAAATCTCATGCCTTGGTTGAGATTGGATCTCAGTACCTACTAGCCATGATAACCTATAGGTTACCAGACCCCTATTTTGTTCTAACATGTAAATCAGTTACCAAGCTATAAACTTATTTCTCTGCTCAATATGCCTCTCTGTTGCACAAAACTGATGAAAACTTCTCCATCAAGCAAAATAAACATTCTTAGGCTAAGAGCATTACATAAGATTGAAATTACAGTCAAACATCATTATACCGCCTACAATGTACCTTAGGTACCGCCTACCTTGGGTACCGCCTACCTTGGGTACTGCCTACCTTGGGTACCACCTACCTTGGGTACCGCCTACCTTGGGTACTGCCTACCTTGGGATCAGGGTTTCATATGACACAGGAATCCTGCATATTTGCTGCAATATTTCGCTAAAATACTCTTAAATAAAATATGTATGAGTCATGGTTGACCAAAATATTTCTGTCAGTCGACTTTAATTTTGTTTTAAATACCAAAAAAAAAACCTATTATTTATAAGAAAAAGCAATTGATATACTTGTACATGTATATGTATTATAATGATAGAATAGTGGATAATGGATATAATATATGCATGTAATATAAACAAGACATTATTCAGTTAATTATGTGATTGAAATAATATGCTTGACTCCCATTTTTAAATGTTTGACTCCCAAAATAAAACCCTGTGAGTCATGATGACTCCCATTTTCCAGATGCTAGATGGAACCCTGCTTGGGACCCTACTGATATTTTACATTATAATGATTTTGGTGTTATAATGAATTTTATCAAAATGTGTTGTTGACAGTCTATATGAAAACGCAGATGCAAATAGCTAATCGTTTGGCACACATTGGTGATATCAAAGTACGAATTTAAACTATTTTCAATAATGTCATGCCGAATCTGTTTCATCTCGAATTTATGAATTTATTCTCTAAGTACAACCCAAAGTAAAACTACAATTGTAAGTAAATTGTTTATTTTCTTGTGCAAAACATTGACCGATTGTGGTATTAGAATGTGTCGGATATGTTAGTGGATGGCGGATAGCAGGGGGGTGGTGTAATGAAATTTACATTCATTTAAATACAGACGATCAGTACGCCAAGATTTTTAGGTGATAAGTGGGGATCCATTCCAGCCAGTGGTCCACAACTTGTTTATCAAATGCTGTGGTATGTGCTTCCCTGTCTTTGGGATGGTGCATATAAAAGATCTCTTGCTGATCAGAAGGAGCAGCCAATGTGATGGCAGAGGGTTTCCTCTAAAGACATTTAAAAATGACCATATGTATTATGTCCAATAGCCGATGATAAGATAAAAATCAATGTGCTCTACATGCATATTTAAATTTTATAAACTTAACTTTAGTAATAATGGGGATGGCTATATAATGGGTGGGAGGGGGAGAGCAGGGAGCAGTATAACGTGGTTTGACTGTATTTCTTTTCTGTATGCAATAACGTTTTAAATCTTCAGCTGACAAGCTAAGCAGTTTGTAAAGATCATTTCCAAATGACATAGTGTTATATCATCATTAGTTTCTGTTAACCCTCTTACAGACCATGAAGTGGTGCAGGGAATTCCAAACAACTAATTTCAATGTGAATAATCACATTAGTTTCTGTTAACCCTCTTACAGACCATGCACTGGTGCCGGGAATTCCAAACAACTAATTTCAATGTGAATAATCACATGAGTTTATTGGAAACTATCAGCAGAGTTTTTCTCGTTATAAAAATAAAGCTGAAAATTATGGCTTTTTTCTTGATCCGAATTAGTTTGATCTCAACAGAATTTGTTTTATGATGTCCAATATCACGTCTCATTCCTTAGCCAAAATCCAGTGCACAATTTTGTGATAAAAAATTGAAGTGCCTTAAAAGCTTAGTCTCACGGAATTTGAGGATCTTTGTTGTCTAAATAGTGATTACGAATGAAACTTACATGTATTTGTTATACTAGATCTCGTTTTCATATAACGCAAGACATTTCAACTGAAACTTGGTATAGGAAATTCCATGTTGAGACGAAAAAAAATTGGGCAGAGATAAATTGGTACAAAATGTTTTTGCAGCTACAAAAACATTCAGAAGTTTTAAAATATAATGGCTAAAGGGGGAATACCAGTCACGTGACTCGAAATATATATGTCACACCTTCAATAGAAAAAATAAATAAAAATATTCAGTTTATTTGTCCATGAGCATAATTCAATGTTATTTTTAAAATATTGATAATAAGCGAGATACAGTGATTATATAAGTAGTTGAATGAAGTATTTTATGGTCAAATCAAATGTTAATATTTGAAATTAATTCTTTGGAAATTAATTATGTCAAGGGTCTGTGGGAGTATGTATTTAAAGAGCAACTGAAATATAACCAGTTTCATGGTCAATGTATTCAGCATAGTATTTTAAAATAATTAGTTTAACAATTTGTTTGAATAAAATCACGTAATCATGTTTTAAAACAAAATAAAATTATACATTAAAATTTAAAGGCATTCGACAGTTTTCTGAAGTTTTCAGTAATTTCCATCTGCTATTTTGTTTTCATCCCAAACGCGAGTTCAGTAGTGCCAGGTTTTTTCAATGTAAAAGAAGCCATTCAGTTATTTGGAGTGTTGTTTGTTTTTATTATGGTTCAGTGTGTTGCATTGAACAGTACAGAGAATACAAATGTGAACTGTCTTTCTTTCACTTTCCAAAGTGCGTAATTAAGTCTAAAGTAAATCAAACTGTTTGGTACTGGATGTTCCGTTTCTAAACCACATGGTTATTTTTAGAAAACAGGAAAATGGTCTGTGCTCGTGGTAAGTACTCGTTTAATTTTTAGTCGTTATTTTGTCGCATTGCTGATTTAGTATAATTACTTACGCATATAAATTATACTGTAGAATACAAGAATTAACTTTTTTCCGAGGGGTTGTGACTCCAAAAATATATATCTTGTAATCGGTGTCTATTAACAGAAAATGAATTCCGCACATGTATGCGTTATATGATTCACATGCTCGATGTGATAAAATAATATTTTTCATTGTTCAGTTTACTATTGAAAATAATTTACAGATCTATGTTTACAACTACTCCAGTTTATTCCTTAGAAAAATTAAATGCATACCGTTGTCAAATGTTAATCTGTAAAACAATTCCTCACAAACAAAGGATAGTCACTTCAGCGTTCTGTTTGTGTCATGTTTTCTTTATTTAGATATGTACAGTCAACTCTCATTATAGTGGCAGTCATTATAATGGAATGTTCAGGTACTAACAAACTTTCACTGGGAACCAAAGTGTTTCAGTGTTAATTTGATCGTTATTACGGAATATTCAAGTTCTGGCACCGGCAGTCATTCGTGTGAACCAACATGTCTTTTTCAAGCATTATGTGATCTTTACAACGGCACAGTGAATTACTAAACACATTTCTTCAGATTTTAACTTGTAACTGGCAAGATCCTTTAGACAAATAACTGTGACTTTATCACCTTTCAAGAACTTTTTGATGTGAAGCCGATGACTGGCTTACACCGGATTAGCTTTGGTTGATTGTGCATAGTAGTGAACAAATTGGTCAAATAAATACATGTATGCAACCAATCGGAGATAACTCCTCTTGATAACTGCACTATCGATACAATGGCACATTCATTTTAACGGCAAGACCTGTATAACAACAACATGGTCGTTATAACAAGAGTTGACTACCAATACTAAAGTGTATAATTAAGTTTAAAAGAGACAGTATTTATAATACTTTTTTAATAATGCTAAAAGCCGGTGATTGTCTCGGCTCAGTACATTTTAGTCAGTCGCACATTGGTACATCCTCATACTCAATTTCATCTTCAAAAAATATATTGACAGTGAGTCAAAGAAAATGAATTGTTGAAGCATTTCACTCTAAAATACCCTTAAACGCATACTCCCACGGATCTTTGACCTAATTAATTTACAAACAAAGAATTAATTTTAAATATAAACATTTGATTTGTCCATAGAAATATTTCATTCAACTACTTACATAACCACCGCATCTCACTTGTTATCAATGTTTTAAAAATAATAATGAATTATGCTCAAGTAATAATAAATCAGGAAAAAAGTAACAGTTTTTATTCCATTGAAGGTGTGATGTATATATTTTAAGTCACATGATGGGTAGCCGTTATTTAAAAACCCGAATATTTTTGAAGCTGCAAGAACATTACGTAACAATTTATTTCACCCCATTTGTTTTTGGCCCCATAATTATTTTTAAAAATTATTTATTATTTTTTTAACTGTCACCAAAATTACCCTGATATTTATTCTATAACTCAATTTTCTATCAAATAAGGAAAAATTAAGAAACAGAAGTTATATTTTTTAATATTTGAGGTAAAAATAATTTCTTATAATAAATGTAGTTATTATGCAATATCCATAACACATTATTTTTGTAGTCTGTAATTTTTTTATTTTTATTTTATATATATAATCTTGTGCACTAGCTAACTTGACCATAGCTTCTTTTACATTCAGCTATAACCACCTGTCACATTAAAAACAAATCTTTAAAGCTTTGAACCAAATATTTAGTATACATTTAATAATAATTTAGGGGGTGGACAGGACCCTGGAGCTAACACATAAATAAGCCACTGATAATAATAATAATTAAACCCAACCTATTACTGAAATAGCAACATTTGTATTACATATACATAGATTTAAAAGTTTTTAAATTGTGATACATTTTTATCACTTTTGTAAATTAATAATTGCTTGGTCAATTCTGAATTGGTATGAATTCTTGTTGTTGAATCGGAACATTCCGACAGCAGAAATGGTTTCACAGAAAAAATATGAAGAGTTCTGATCTTGAAATTTGAAGTTTTTAAATGAGTAAAAAAATTCGATACACTCGACATGGAATTCCCTATTCCATGGTTCAGTTAAATTGTCTTTGGTGAAATGAAAACGAGATCTAATAATATAACAAATACATGTAAGTTTCATTTGTAATCAATATTGAGAGCACAAAGGTCCCGGGACTGAGCATTTAACATATGTGGCTTCACAAATAATAGTTTGTGTTTAATAAAATTTGACACAATAGAATTAGATGGCATTTGGAACACCACTGCTAATATACTTCGATCATGAAATATTAAAAAAAATATGATTGGTAGATTGCTTAGGTTTTCAATCACTAGTATTATGCAAGGCTTCTAGAATTTTTTTTTTTCACTTGCCATCAGAACAGTGATTTTCAAAATTCACTAGCACGACTTAAAAAATTCACTAACCCTACCTCCTAAAAATAAAACTCAAACTTGACGATCGGATTGACAAAAAATGCACCCTGATTCATTGTTAGATTAGTGTTACCGTTTTCAGAAATAAAAGAACACAATAGATCTATAAAATAGCGATCTACAAGTTTATTTACAAAAAAAAAGCCGTGTGCGATCCGATTGTCTCAGACTTTGCGGATGACTGACTAAGTTAGAATAAGACTAAAAACTGACAGCCTAAAGCAAAATAATCATTACCTTCAATGTAATGGGTAACAATTGATGTAGTAATTACATATAGTAATTTTGTTTTTAACCATAAAACAATAGAAAAGTTTGATTTGATTTGACCGAAAGGGAACAAATCTCTGATTGGAAATCATTCGACACTCTTCAGGATATTACGACATCATGCCAAAAACAGAAATCTTGGACTGCAGATTATGCTAGTGAGATATTTGACGTGTTACAGGGTAATAATATTTATCAAAACTAATTTGACCAAGAAAAAACATCTCTATAGGGAAGCCATTCGACACTCTTCGGGATATTACTGTTAATCTTGGAATGCGTTATTTTGCAGATTACACTAGTGAGGTATTTGAAGTGTTCCAGGCTAATAATATGTCGAGCATTTTTCGTTGCAGGTTTTTCGTTCTGTTTTCTTCTTTTTGTTGAAATTCCCCTAGCTGTCTGGCTAGTGGAAAGTGATTATTTGGTAGCCCAATCTCAAAAACCTCTAGCCATGGGCGTCGGGCTACCGTATTCTAGAAACCCTGTATTATAGTAATAAAGACCATCTCAAATACGAGTCATTAGACCCTATTTAAATAGTGTTTTTGCAATGCTTTTTAATAAAAAAAATACAAAATATATAGGCGCTTTTCATAGGCTGAGAATTGACAGTTTGTTATTGAAATAAAAACAAAATGAGCATTACCCCCTCCCACCCTCATCCCAAAATGAACATTGTATATATAGTGTGAAATGTCAGATTTTATTGATGCCACTGCCAGTATCAATTGAGTGTTCCAAAACATTTAAGCGATATTCTGGGTTATTTCAGTTCTCGTAGGCCTATACAAGTGTTGAATTTGTTGTTGTTTTGTTTTTTAATTTTCTTTTTAGGGGTAGGGTGAGGATTGTTGTTGTTGGATTTTTTTTAAATTTTGAATTGAAAGTATTAATTACTGACTGTAGGATGAATTTTAATCCCCAAAATAATTTAGTTACCAAAGTAATGTAATATTTAAATAAAATATATGTATTTTAATCAATCAAATAAAATTAATAATGTGTTAATGTATACTAATACTGGGCTGTAGCTTGCTGGAGTGGGGACAATTACCCCTTTAACCCCTCTTTTCAATATAAAATATATTAATATGTTATTTTTTTAGAACAGCTGCTGCACTTACTCTTATAATACCTGATGTTACTCATCTTTATGGTGTGCATTTTTAGTTAAAACATACATATGTATACATTGCAGTTTGATTCTCATTTAAATTATCAATGTTTTGACTTACTCCATTCATACCTGATGTGACTCACACCTTCATGGTTTGCAAGTATTGATTAAAACAACAATGTATGTGGTACTTTGATCTCTTTATTTATTTGAACGGTAATATAGATCTTTTTAGTTTTTGTTTTACCCGTTTTAACCACATATGATCTTTCTAAGGCATATGGTTTAAATTTTTACAATAAATAACAAAAACATATCCGTATTATTTATTTATTTTTTCATTCCATCCTCTCTGCTTTTGAAAGAATGTAGTCAGTAAACCAAAAAAAATAAAAATCTTAAGTCATTTTTTTTTAATTCGTTCCTCCATCCTGCCATTTTCACATACATGTAGTTCACCTGTTAACCAAGATATAATATTGGGAGTTGCTTCAATGTAACATACTAGTACTCTGTGTGTGTATAATGTAACATTTTAAGAGTTGGACTACCACATTACATGGGAAAGCTGTCTGAATTTTAGTAAAATACATTTTAAAATACAAATAATAAAAAAATAATCCCAGTAGTTATAATTATCAGTAAAAATTACATAGTGATCAAATTAGTATTGTACTTTTATAACTGGGTCATTCCATATAAAATCAATCAATTTTAGGAAAAGTTCATGCCTGACCTCAGAATCACCTGATTTTTTTGTACTTTAACTATAATATATTTAATAAAACTGCAAAATTTTAACTTTATACTATGAATATTTTCAGAGTTATGGCCTCTTGAAGTAACTAGGGGTAGTGTAAATTATGGCTATCTTTATTTTGCATTCAATTTTCAGTCATTTTTTAGCTTTCATAACTGAAGGTGCTAGCCACTTGAAATTTTCAGGGTTCAAAGATGTATTAAGAGTTATATTCAAAGCTGCAATGAGATTTATTATATATATATTTGTGCATAACACTTCTCACAAAGTCAGCTAAAATATCAATTTCGTTCTGCTAAAATTTTCTATAAGAAACTTGTTGCCACTGACATTTTGTTTTTCATTTAATTTTGTCATATGAGGGTTTGTTCATCTATTTGCCCTTTCTGCAGGGGTGTAGATTAGCAGTCGCCTGCCCTCCCATCTCCGGTTCAAATCGAGTCGGGTGAGTTCATTATTGATAATCATCAGCCCGGCTGGCCACCTCAGGTTTTTCCGAAGTGAACCACAAAACTGAACTCCAAACAGAGACCACGATCGCATCTTAGATTTCGTCTGCTACAGATATTTTTCTCTGCAAGTTCGCACAAACACGATAGTCCTAATGCGCGAGGCTACCGGTTTCCGGCCTTTGGCTCACCCATTCTTGGCCGAGATTTTTTGGGGGCCAGTTGGAAAAATGTTTGTGGTCTGGTTCATTTTGCCAGGTTAATGGCCTGGCTGACTTTTATCTGAGAAAGGTTAATGTACACCCCATTTTCTGGCTTTGTGAATTATTGTAGAAAGGTTTATTTCTTTTCCTTATACCATCCCCCAACAAAAACATACGCTTTGCACTTTTTCAGTTCTCAAGCTGGAATTTTGGTTTGAGAACAAGTCTGTCGAAATTTTATGCCAAATTTTGCTTGAATCACATTTGCAATTACTGAATAATTTTGTAATAAATAATAATATAGTATACAATATCAAATATCAAGTTGGGAAGAAAAAAAACCTATATATTCTGATGGAATCATGGGCAGGTAAAAAACCAAGAGTTACATTTCTGAGCCAAAATGTGGGATCCAACACAGTTTGCAACCCATTTTTTAATTTAATTTTTTTGTTGTATGAAAGCATTTTAACTTAATTACATATATTTTGTGTTTTTCCACCAGGTTTCAAATATTGAAGATATGCAGGTATGAAACACAGGTTTTAAAGAAAGGGGGGAGGGGGTCAATTAGGAAATATTTGGTTTCCCATTTTTAAGACAGTTAAACATGTGGGAACCACAGGGAATCTAAATATGTAAGTATAGTAATAAAGACATGTAATATCCATTTCTGCTCATTTCTTTTTTTATATATACAGGTATACACTAAGTGAAAAATAGTTTCTTAGAAAAACAATCTCCCACCCATGTGTCCGCTACTGTAGTATATTTTAGTAATAAAACCATATGTTCCTCTAACTCTGATCAAAAATACATTAGCTAGGACCTAGGGGTAGCTGATAATTATGGTAAATACTGACTTCATTAGATAATGAAAGTAACCGCCACTGTAAAACCGTCAGCTAATGATGTTCATATAAATAATTAGGATTTTAGATAAATGTCACACAGGCTGTCTATGTTTAGAAGACCACTATTATAGTATTAATGGGTAATCTGTATATCTTAAAATATATTTAAAGAAAAGTAAAAATTAAGTTGCATATATATGTAGTTGTAATTTTGGACATTGGTACAGCTATTACAGTAACTGTGTGTACTTAATTAAGAAGATAAGCAATGATGCAGACCATGTCTATTGACCTATGTGGTTGTTCAATGTTTGAAGTAAGGTGTGCAATTAGCTGTTAAAATTATATGGTATTGGCGTCTGCATGAAAAGAACATGTTTTATATATGAAATGCAGTTGATAATTGTATGCAAAGAATTATTATGGTCAAATGGGCAAAAAGATTGAAATGTCATGAAGAATTCACATCCTGCCAGACGGTAAAGTAGGTCACACAAAAATAAAAGACATGATACTACATATTTCTGGACATGCTTTATAAGTGAATGTCTAATAGCTAATTACCTGCAAACATGTACATGTACTTAGGACAGTGCTTTTTAAAATAAGTTTTTACTGAGTATGAGGGTTTATATGAGTTCCACATGAGTGTGGATGTAGCACATACATGCCTGTCTTAAAGTGGACAGAATGTATGTGTATTCTTTGATGGAATAATGATTAGGCCAGAGTTGTTTTTTTAATTTCTCAAACATAAGCACCCCAAAAATAGGGTAGAAGGGAGGGCAAAAAAAGTTACAAAATATCTTAGGAGGGGAAAATAAAATTTGGTATAAATTTAATGTTACCAGTTTTACTCATTTAACTGGTCATAATCCTGCATGCTTATATATTCACCCCTATGAAACGAAATTATTTAACTTCAAAGTGTAAATTTAATGTTTTTCTTTAAACAGTGGAGCAGGTTTTTTTTCTTTTCTAGCCTTCAGGACAGTCGGCAGAAATAAAATAAGTGAATTTTAATTTAGCAAAATGTAGGGTTGGCATGTTTGTGAAATGAATAATAATAAAAATGTGGCCTTATGAACATTAAAAACCT
Source organism: Symmetromphalus regularis (assembly GCA_032355785.1). Classification (NCBI taxonomy): domain Eukaryota; kingdom Metazoa; phylum Mollusca; class Gastropoda; order Neomphalida; family Neomphalidae; genus Symmetromphalus; species Symmetromphalus regularis. The sequence continues at coordinate 7,433 of JAULBS010083336.1, read as the reverse complement.
AATGTCATATCAACATATGTTAGTCATTTCTGATGTAGTGCTATAATCCTTCTAATGTAATAGCTAGTCACTAAATGTGAACAAGGGAATGTCCCCTGCCCACATGGTTGCTTAAATAGTGACACTAAATTTTGTTACTACATGAACATGTTTGAAGTCATTCAGCGTTTCTGCATATCCAAAATTTTGTCTCGAAAGCGTAACATTGTCAATTTTTTTATCAGTTTAAAATACTACCTGAATTTTAATTTTTTTAGAAACTCACTGGTATACTATTAATATTATTTAAAAAAAACATTTATTGTCTGCCATATGAGATTATAGCAATATCCAGTGTCCTATTTTCACTATTTTGTGGACGTTTTGAACAAATCTTTGCTGACTGTTTTTTCTCAGGTATTATGTATGTCCAAACTGAGATCCCACCTCGAGTATGATTACCAGTCTACTGAAAAAGCACCTGCATTAAAATGTGGTACAATTGTGTTGGGAGTGAGGGGGGGGGGGGGGTAGGATGCGATGGAAAGAAATTACCTTACTGCTAACTGGTTCTTTAAACAAATTATCTAACTGAATGAGTAACGTACTGCAAAAAACAAGAATTTAACAAAAATACCAGATATGCAGATCTAGTCAAACGTGGGATGCATAAGTATACTAAGAACGGGGTAGGATGTCATAACCTTTTTCAAAATTCCTGGATCCATTTCAGAAACAACAGCTTCTTCTGTATTCTGTGATAATTTAAAACAAAAAAAAAGGTGAAGTCACAGAATGTTACAATCCCCAAAAATCCCAGTTACCTCATTTTTAGGATTCTGATACCCATACCCCTTCTAAAGATCTACAATATTGTTTATTCCACAAAATCCTAACAAACATATAAAACAAATTAAAAGTCAAAGACAGCATTGATTAATGAAATATATGCCATGTATTCTGTGAATGAAGTTGAATTTGTGACTGCAGTGCTCAGTTATATCATTGGTTGTTAGGAACCTCTCTGGCACATGTACATCGCATGTAAATTGATTTCAAATTACTGAAACAGGAGTGAAAAATCAATAGAAACTCCTGATGTACTATGATGAAATCTGTTTGACTTCTGTTAATGTCTTTGTATAAGAAAAGGTAATAATTTGTTTGGAAAAGATAACAGCATGCCAGGGGTCGAATTTCATCAAAGTGTTAATAAAATTGAAAGTCCGATTTCTAAATTACTTTTCATTAATATAATATACAAAATCCTCCACACCTTAGAAAATTTGCTAAATCAAAATCCTGCTCTACCATGAACACTGAGTATTCCACTGTTTAAAACATTGAGTCATTGATATACATGTAGTGACGTGGACATTAATTGATAGCAAAATGTCAATGTATCACTGTGACCTTTGGTAGGTCAGGTCTGCAAACACTGGTTCCACTGTATTGCATGTACAAGATATACATACATGTATACAGGTGTTTGTTTGTCTTCCTACCAGCAACCCCTGTGTTTATTTTAGTTCACTTTAAACCAGGTCACACAGGCACAAACTTGCAGCTTCCACACTTTTTTTTATATCTCCTGGTAGAACTGTCTTAATTTCTTAGTGATTGATTTTCTGCCTGGCAGTTAGAAATAGAGCAGAGGTATCTTGTGGAAGAGGAATTCTCTTTTTAACTACATGCTTGTACTATTCCGTGGGCTGACTGGTTTGGGCATGGAGTTTATATCTGGTCATTGATTATATGGCCCACTGAAGATGTCTTGTTTTCCTAACCATGTTAGAGAATAAGCAATTTTGTGAATGGTAGGAGGTTTATTACTCAGGAAATGATATTCCTGTGGCAAGTTTAGCTTCATGTATTGACTTGGAGGCTGGTACTGTGTTTTTCGTCTATTTATCGGATTTGTCTGCAGTTCGCACATCTAGTGTCTGTTCTCTGTTCTGCAAGGATATAAATATGTTTCTGCCAGTCTAGTCAATGAGGCCACTTCCCGTGTAAGTTTCATGTCTGTGTTTGTGTTAGAATTTTTTTTATGAATGACTAATGTTGGTATTACAATAATATACTTTGATGTACAGTGTTTGTAAATAAGATGAATATATTTAACTTACGTGTAAAAGCTTACGTTTAATATTCATGCATAAACTCATAACCCATTACTTAGTTGATACTGTTCTGTTTATTTTCTAGATAAATCTTTTATACTTTTACATACGTGTATTCAACCCCTCAAAATTACTGCGGCAATGCCATGGAGATTGCCGCAGATTTTTATCATTCTTCACAGCAATTATTTTTGCCTCCGACTAATATTTTTTTAAAGGTTTATGATTTTTAAATATTTTTTTTTAGCAAACTCAGAGTTGGAAATGTGTGAATGTTAAAATTGCTGTGGACACTGTTTCTCAACAGCATTTATTTTGCCATGGAGTTTTTCTTAATTGCAGGGGTTGTGTATTCGTACATGATTATATTTTAAAGTGGGATCTCTCTAAATGGGACTTACGTATCACAGACCTTGGGTGTGAACAAAATTCAGGAGAGTTGTAAACAGCTCTCATAAACGTAGGAGAGTAATTAGGGCTACTCTTCTAAACATGCTAATAGGATTGTACTTTGAAATACATAATTTTCCAAAATCAAATAAGTATAGGTTTACAGAATAAGCATAGACAGGAAATGTTCAGAAAAGTTGTATTTGGAATAAACAGGGTCTGGAAAATGAACTAAAATCTAATTTAAGAGTAACAGACTTGCATGGAACAAATAAGGTGTAAAAGATAAGGATGGGGGAGTAAATATATCTCCTTGTACTTAGAAAGTCTCTTCGTATATTTATTACATATATGTACATTTGTTACATACATGCACATTTATTTGTGCTTTCCGTGACATTAAATTGAGGCACATAAAAAAGTAACAATAAACATGTAAATACATTATTAAATTAAGTTGAACAAAGTAATGCTTCTGAATAGGCTAAATATTCAGTTTACAATATGGTTGATTTTGTACTTATTTATTCAAAATGGCATCTAATGCTTCCTTACAAGTATTGTAATCACACCATGCAAGGTTTGGTGACTGAGGTTCTTAAAACAGTTTAACTATTCACTATTTGCTGAAAAATCAAGATGTCGACACTCACATATTGTGTTTGACAAATTCTGACGCCAGTGACGGTGGTCATGATAACTGCATGTCTCCAAGCAGAACAACATTTAAAATTGGAGTGGATATATTACGTGACACATTTTGAAGTTGTGTAGAGAGTAGTGATGTGCAGTTATGGAATTTGGTTCCATTTCTGGTTTAATTTGTTTTGTGGGACAAATAAAAAAATTTCATTGCTCTTTCAGTTTTAAGTATAAATGTATGAGCAAATATGAATGTGTGTCTCTGACACATAATTATGTTTGAAGTTAACCTCACGGTGCTCTTTGTGGAAACCTGAATTCATTCAAAATAAACCTATCACCCTCATTAAATACAGATTATTATTATTTTATTATAATAATAATTTGTTACATTGAAGCAAGATACTTCTAAATATAATAATATGGCATTGTTGTTCTGATTTAAAACCTTGATATTTACAAATCATACATAAAATTATGGAACCTTTGAAACTCGGTGCGTGTATATATATATACATGTAATATGTTAAAATCAGTGAAGTGAATGAATAAATAAGTTAGGTTCTTGTCCTTGATATGTTTAATTACCTTCAACTGGAGTTTGTCTGCAGCCTACATGCACATGTGATTTGATGCATTTAAATAAAAAACGTTTTTGGAATGTATACTTATACATGCTTTTGATGTTTCGATGTACGTTTATAAGTTGCTTGGCTGTAAATTGTAATATGTTTTGCGCATAACTTGCATTCAGCGGTTTTTGCCTTTGGTTCCATTTTTAAAAAAGTATTTTTTATATAGGATTCATATTATTATTTATAACTTCAACGAATCAATAACTTTTAAGTTTTAAATGCAAGGGAAACATTTATAGAAATTTAGTAAACCAAAAATAAGCTATTTTTTTCTGCTTCCACAGTTGTGATTTCTGGTTGAAAACATTGATTCTACATTAACCACACATCACTAACAGTGTTTCATGGCAATAGATTAAAAGAAATTTATGATATAAAAGTGAAGGTTATAATTATATTATATTTCCTATTACATTGACATATATTTATGAATGGGATGGGATTGGCAAAAAAAATAAGAAAGGAATTGAAAGCAGTAAATTTAAAAATGCTTTCATGGACGTATTTAGAAAAATATAAACATTAATTTCCATTTAGAAAAAAATGTAGTTGAACCAGTTCACCTACAGGCACATTTAATTCAGTAGTCTGGGGACTTGGAGATGTGTCATCCCCAATGACTCATGGTTTATCCCAATGAAACGCTTTACATAGGAAATGCAGTGTATTTTGAGCAGATATTTCCAATACACACAAGTTCTTGATTAATCAACCGTACACATTGTTTTAAAGCCACAGATAGAAATTTATTGCCACTCACATGGTAATATGATGTTTCCATTTTCTATAAAATTTGTCGGTATGAATCGACCAACTCAAATGTGATGCTAATGCATGGGAATGTCATCTGCATTAATTGATAAATCAATGTGAAATAAAAGCCTATGTATAAATAAAAAGATAACCTTGACTTTATTACTTCAATTTCACTCTATCCAGTTAAAAAATAGTTTTGATGGGGATCTGTGACATAATGAGTTTTAAATAAATAGGGCCAGATCCAACATGAGTAAACTGGAACAAAAAAAATTGAAGTTGATTTTGACACAAAAACTGTTTTGTTATTTAGAAGTATACTACCTAGGGTTTTGAAAATAACAGTTATTATATTTTTCTCATTACCATGGTTACCAAGGTAACCCAGATAACCATTTCAGTCACAGAAACGAAAATTAGAAGTCACATCAAATTTTGAAAGTCAGTTGTCTTATTCAGTAGAGTCTATCATTGTACACAGCAGAAGGGTAGTTTTATCAAAACTGAGTTGACCTCTTGTCTTCATTATAAGTAGGAAAATATTTTTCATTCTTTTCAAGTAACTCATTCCCAAAGCTTTCTTCTTGTTCATGTGTCATGCTTCTCTCTGCCACATTTATGGAAACCAGACGGAATTCCAAGCTAATAAGGTTGATTCAAATATTATTACACACAGCACTGTAGACTGTGTGGGCAGATTAAATGGTCCTAATATTAGAATGTTTCCATTCCATGACCCTTGTACTGGTAATTTCTTTCCATCTGTCACAATTTCAAATTGTGTTCGTCCCTTTTACTTTTCGGTGGTCATATGACCACAGCAGGCATAATGAAAGTCGGTTATAATTGATAATCATACCATTTCTGATTCCCTCCATCACAATGACAAAGTTGAATTAGTACATAAGCTAAAAAATTGAATGAATCTTGTTTAAGTTTAGTCTTAACATGTACTACAAAGGGTAAACAGTTTATTCAAATGATAATAGGGTGTTTTTAATCAGGTTTCAAATACTTGATTTTCCGTCCATCACAAAATGGCCTATATACTTTGGCACTTGACATAAACATGTACATGCACCTTTAAGTTTTTTGTCCACTATGAAAAAGCAACAGGTTTCAGGCAGTGAATTTTCAGGTAAATAAATATATATATGTGTAGCGCCACAAGAAAAGGTACGTCGCCGCGGCTTTGTTGATTCCGAGTAAAACACGATTTAAAAATGCCGTGTAATTTTTACTTCCTGGTTCATGACGAAGTACTTGACGAGCTATTCTTAACTCATACTGACGTCATAACACATGCAGACGATCGATGGCTTGTTAGTGATTAGAATTTCTAGAAAATTTGCTAATTTTGTTAGTTTAAATAATTAAATTTGATAGACAACTGCCTGAATGGCGACTGTCGAAACTTTGTATGAAGAACTGCTTCAAGTCATAACGTCGTAAATAGTGGATATATTTAGAAAATTTGGTCCCTAGCGCCCTTTTCTTGTGGCGCTACACATATATACATACAGACACAAAAACACACAAACATACGCAAACTTGTTTACAGCTGGTTACTTTGTTGATCAAGCTAAAATGTCATTTCTGTATCAGTGTTTACACCTTATTTCTCATTAATTTCTTAACGATGTCAATAATATATTGACAAAATGCCAAGTTTTTATAAAAATAGATATGTGCATTAGGTCTTTTAGTTATCTGGTTTATGGTATTATTTTTCACTATTTCCTTTGTGGCGGTTGAAAAACAAAATAATAAAATTGCAATATACCTTTTTGTTGCTGTTTCTATTTTCTGTCCGAAAAAAAGGAAAATAAAATTTTTCTTTAAAGATGTTTAATTATTATTATGTTGTGGGGTTTTTTTTTCTTTCAATTTCGTGTTTTTTCGTGATATGTAAACCAAGTAATGAAAAACGTCTTAAATTTGAAATAGCATTTAAAGTTTCACAATTTTCTATTCTACACACATTAACAGGTAATTAATCAATTGCAATCAGAGTCTGACACACCTACCGTTAGTGCACTGAATTACTAAATCAATTTACCTACACAGTTAATACGAGGTAACAACTGACTTCAGGCCTGTGTTCATCATAGGGATTGGGTATTGCTTTAACGACCCCCAGTACAAAAATAAACATCGGCTATTGGGGGTCATTGTACTAAGTAACTTAAATGTGTTTTTGCACTCCGATGTTCATTATAATTATTTGTAAACCGCAATATATTTGTGTTGTAGTTATTTATGCCAATATATTTGTGTTGTAGTTATTTATGCCAATATATTTATGTTGTAGTTATTTATGCCAATATATTTGTGTTGTTGTTATTTATGCCAATATATTTGTGTTGTAGTTATTTATGCCAATATATTTGTGTTGTAGTTATTTATGCCAATATAGTTGTGTTGTAGTATTTATGTCAATATATTTGTGTTGTAGTTATTTATGCCAATATATTTGTGTTGTAGTTATTTATGCCAATATATTTGTGTTGTAGTTATTTATGTCAATATATTTGTGTTGTAGTTATTAATGCCAATATATTTGTGTTGTAGTTATTTATGCCAATATAGTTGTGTTGTAGTTATTTATGCCAATATATTTGTAGGTAAACTGCTTGTGGATCTTTTTCTAAAAATAATAGTTTTAATAACAAAACCTTCAAATTACTTTATACAGGTATAATATATTTATAGGAAACGGGAGGGAAGGGTCGTGTGCCCGCCACCCCACCCAACCCCCACCACCACCACCCACTTTTTAGACATTTCGTATATATATATTCATTTTCCAATATGAATATATGTATGTGTCTGTGTGTGCCCACACAGCCCCCACCCCCACCCCACCTCCACATTTTGGCACCTTACTACTTCACTGACATATATATATATA
>JAULBS010083325.1:0-14721 GCA_032355785.1 Symmetromphalus regularis | reverse complement strand
GTGTTTTGAATTTATTACCCATTAAGCCTAATGATGAGATTTAGTGTTTTGAATTTATTACCCATTAAGCCTAATGAGCACGGGACCCAATGTTCAGCTAAATGTGTTTCATGAAACAAACTTGTTTGATTTGCAAGACATGTTTAGGTGTTTCAGTCAGTCTTGTTTCACTGTATGTATTGCCAGCTAAACAAAAATGAGCTCCTCGTTTGACGTCAGTCAAAGATGAACCAATCACCAAATGACTACCAAATGAGTAGCAGTCACTTTATTTCAAAATGGTGATATCCGGTACGGACGTAATGTAATGTAACGTCATGTGTTGTTTTTTTCTCTGTTTTTGTTTTACTGTGCATTTAGATGTTTCCGATATTTGATCGAAATAAGAAAAATGTTTCTGTTTCAGGAAAACATGTTTTTGGGTGTAGTGTGCATTAGGCTTAACTGAAAAAAAGGAAGAAAGAAAATATTTCAACCCCATGTATTTTTTCCATGTGATGTCTGATGTATGTTAATGAAGACACTGACTTTATTTCAGCATGTTTTACCTTGAGGTTGTTGATGACATCGTTGACAAATTGTGCATACTTCTGTGCCATGGGATAACTTCTGACAGCATTGGTAAACTGTGTTAAAGCCATTTCAGTTTTGATGTAGAAGTGTTGGAAATCACCAATAAATGTCTTCAGTGATCCACTAAAAAATGTAACAACACAAATCTCAGTACATGTAAAATTATGTTAGTATTATATAAATAATACGATGACTGCAGTTATAGAAACCTTTTAAACATCCATAAATATACTCCAGGCATAGATGAAAATGGGGTGGGTGGGTTCCAAATGTGATGGGTAATGGTTAATTTTCACATCCTTCCACTCATAAAAAGTAATAAAAAAATGTCAGAAAAGGACAGGGGGCAAAAAAGAAAGTATGCATGTAATCAAAAGTCTTTTATTTCATAAACCAGATGACATTCATGGCAGAAATTCTGAAATATCATAACCATACCATTTAGGAGGAGGTGTGTGTGTAGTAATATCACAAGTTTTTCACATATTTGCTGCCAATGGACCATTACTGTGACTAACCCATGAAACAAAAATATTTCAACATGCATACTTTCCTTTTTGGTTGAGTACTGTTATATTAAATCTTATCATTTTTAATACACAAACAAAATTCCATACAGTCCTTTCATATCTAAATTAGCATCATTTAATTACATATCTAACTATACTTTTAATTAGATCACCAAATAATACTTTATTTATTATTTATTAGCAAGATAATTTTTCCCTCTTTTTCCAGTTGTCCGTACACTGCAATATCTGAAATTCCGAATATACACAAAAATCGAATTCAATTGAATCGAAGCTTCTTGATGATTTCGAATCAAATTGAATATATGAAGCTTCTGAGGGCCCTACAAAACCCCCACAATAAATAAAAACACTTACAATAGTACATTGAATACCATGTTGAAGGACTCTCCAAGATTCTGCACATACAAGTCGTTGCGTCTGTAAAAGCGACGTATTTGTGTTTGGACATCTCTAAGGTTTAGCTGAATATTGCCCATCTCCTTCTCAAAGAAGTTAAACAATGGCTCCAACTCCTCACTTAACTCTCTGGCAATTGTACGGTACTTGCCGACCACCTCCATAGCAACAGCTTGGTTCACCGACTTCAACAACTCGGTCATTTCATAGGAGTCTATCTGAGATTTTGTTGACAAATATTGCTGAAAATAAACAATAGGAAACAAACTGCCATATAAGATTAATTTAAGGCAAATGAAATTGATAAAAACAAAAGAGAAAAATTGAAATATATCTATTTTAAATAATAAAAATAAAAAAAATAGTAAATTACAAAACTGACTTTAATTTTTGTTTAAAGGTTTAGAAGAAATGATTGTGAAAATTGTTCTTCTATATTTATTTCAAGTCTCACTTGATATTATAGATACAAAATATATATTAAAATTATCTTAAAAAACTAAATATATACTAAAATTATCTTTTAGACTATCTTAAAATCCCAACATTTCATTTAAAAACTTTAAACTTCCTCAGGGGAATAAACCACAAATGAAATAAAGTTAAAAACAAACTGATATTATAAAGCATATTGTCAATCATTACCTGAAATTCCATCAGTCCCTTTGGTCTCCATGTAATCTTGGTGTGCAGTATATGCGAGGTGTTGAGACGTACAGCAATCAGGCTTTCGGAGAAAGTCTCTCCATCATGTACTCGGTGAATTTCAGCTTGTACGGCACTATCATTGAGGTACTTAGCAGAGACGAATACCTTGTCTTGTGGGTGGTCTGAATACAAAACATGTTTTCTTATATTTCTTATATTCATTTGGTTCCTTGCTTATAAAACATTTAGGCATAATTTTTTGTTGCTGGTTCAACCTTGATTCATAGTTCAAACTGTGTTTATAGTGTTAAAAAATAGGTTGAACTGTCAATGAAAAATTGGGCCTTAAAGTCTGCTCTTAAGACTTAACACAACAATAATTGCCTACAGTTGAAAAGACGTGTGCTTATAAAACTTAAGCAACAATATAAACACACCCATATGTGAGAACCACATATGAGACCTTTGAAATATGAGATCATTTACTAGATTTTGACTGCTTTTTCTGCAGCATCATACCTGCATCATATGACATGGAGAACTCAAGATTTCTTGTTCTTGGATGTATCACTAATTCAGCATTCATCGACCTTGAGTTTTCATCGAATTTTCTAACTGTTATATGATAGGGCAAGTCGGTATCCATTTTACCCTGGAGGTGAATATTCTGTAGAGGAGTTGAAGCCTAGTGTAAGAGAGAAGTATAAAAATTTAAGAGTTGTCTTCAAAATTGTATGCATTTAAGAATACATATATATTGAGCAATGACATTATTATTAAATTCTGTTTCAAATATCTCCCCTTGCATTTGATATTGTTTAGCAATTCTTGTTTGGGCTGATTGAATTGAATAAAAAATATTTTACAAATTCCACCAAATTGACAAAACTGAAGTGCCAACATAGCTAACAATGAAAAGCATAATTCCATGAAAGCACACATCTGTGATTCTGTCCGTTTTTTTCCCCTCAAGTTTGGGAATATATAGAACTATTCATCACCAGGTTTCCATAATTTTTGTTTGGGATTCTATATTTGAGCTTGTTTAGAATTACCAAATCAGCAACATCCTGAAAATAAACAAATCAAAAAGAGAAGCTTACATATAAGATTTAAAAATATTTTTAAAATATTATTATTTTATTTTTTATAATATTTTATTCACATTACATTACAGCTGTTCTGGGTGGTCTTAGGGTAAAGGGGACATATTAAGGGCAAGTAAATTAAAAATTCCTTGTGGGACTTAACATAAAATCATGTGATGCTTCCAGAATTTTAAACCCTGGTAATAAAATAAATGTATGTATATACCTGGAGATCTATCTGTTGTCTCAGCTTGTCTAATTCACCACGAAGAGCAATGTTCTTCTTGAGTCGGTTGGCTGTCAGGTACACAATATCGACTCCGCCAGAATACCTGCTGTCCACCTGTCCAAGATGTGATGTCATCTGGATGTTGACATCAGTAGCAGGGTGATTTAGTCCAAAGGCTAGGCTGTAATTACTGTCTCCCGTCATTTCATTCCAGTGAAGCTTCTCTAACTTGGATGTCAGGGCAATGGTCTTCACTGGATTCCTGGAGTATGAGAAGTCCAGTCGCCCATCCAGTATGGTATTGCCATGATTAAGTATTACATCAGTGCTCAGTTTATATTCCTAAAAGTGAGTATAGAAAAAATAAAAACTATATCAATACAATACTGTTAATAAAAATATACATAATGTACAGAAAATAGTTTTCATTACATTTCTCAAGTAAAGTATTGCCATGATAAAATATCACGTCAGTACCCAGTTTATAGTCTTAAAAGTGAATATAACATTAAAAAATCCTGTTATGAGTCAGCACTCTATTCAAAATGAGACAAAATGTATTCTGTCTTATCCAAAATTCTCACTTTTTGTCCTTCAGTTAAATCTGGTTTATACATGGTTCAGATGAAGTCTGCTGCATTTGGTCGATAAAGAGGTGTATATATGAGTTTAATTTTAGTGAATATATTTGTCATTTAAATTCAATTAAATTAGAAAAAGGGATTGTGATGTTCACTTTTACCTCAGTATAAAATACAACTGAATCAGAAAAAAAAGGAAAACATCGGTAGTGAATAAATACGAAAAGTGCCAACTACCAATTATGTCTAGAAACCTAAATAAATTCTCTAACAAAATACTACTAACCTTATTAATAGCTGGTATATGAAGGATGACATCAGTCTTTCTTAATTTTCCTCTCTGGTCAAAGTCCACCTTCAGCCCAACCTGTTTCCTCTGGTCCCGATCAGCATCCCACAGAAAAGAAGCATCCAAAGACTTTGTTCCAGTGGTGGTGCTGTACACTCCCCTTGCTTTGACACTTCTCATGGGCAAAATAAGCAGCACATTGCTCTCCTGAATGTCCTTGTTCCATGTGCTTTGATCCATCCACTCAACATCATAGCCGACAGAGTTGCCTTTCTTCTCATTCCAGGTCACGAATACCTTCTTGTGAAGATGCTTTGGTGTGTTTTTATACACTCCTTCTACACCCAGGATTCTAACTGGATGAATGATCTTTACCCTGAAGTCCCCATCTTCTCCAACTTGTGGTAGTCTGTTATTGTAATCAATAACAAATCGAACATTACTATCTCTACTCTCTTTGTCCCAGTTAATGAAGAGTTCATTATTAAATTCAGTTGTGCTCAGTTTGTATGACATGGTGGCTTCCATTGGCATTGGCTGTCTGACGTTGATGGATCCTTTATATTCTCTACCAAAGTAATATTCAATATCTGCATCAAAATATGTTTTATCATTGTAAGTAGCAATAGCTAGTTCCTTAATTTTATTATCACTGAGCTCATGGCCAACTTTACAGCTAAAATCTTTCAAATCTTCAAAAGGTGTTGTTACTGAAATTCCACAAGAAAAGTCTTTTGGAGATAAATCATATACTAAGTCTAAAGTAATTGATTTGTTTTTGTTCCATCTCACTTCTGAATGCATAAGTTTTTCTGGACCATTCTTTGATCTTCGTAACACTAGTTTCAAGTCATTAAATTGTGCATATTCTGTTTCCAAAGTCAGATGGGCATCCATCGTAGAATGAGAAACATATTGTGAGAACATCTCGCTTGACATTCTGCCAGTTTTTGGTGAAGAAAATGAAACTATGGTCTTAAAATCCTCCAGTCTTCCACTATGTGTAACAGAAGCATGAATGTCACTGAAACCTTCAAATGGTGTCGTCACTTTGACAGAAACTGTTTTAGTATCAGACATCACATCAGCATCACAATTGAAAGCAAAGTCTCCATGCTTTCCAGCATCTGTTCTACCAGAGATAGATATATGGGTGTCAGTTATACGCACCTCCCCTTGAACTTTGAGACGTTTGTAACCGCTATAAGGAGTTTTTACTGTCACAGTGTAATCAAATTCTTGTGGTGATGTCCAGTCTGCTGTTAAGTCAATGGTGTGTGGACCTTTCCCTCCAACTGCAGCATCAATTCCAGCTGTAAGCTTTGTTTTCTTCATATGGTGCTCGTAATGAATGGTGTTGCTTTCGTAGTCTTTAAAGTGTGTGGTAACATCTAAAGTAGTTTCCACACGCTGCATACCAACTCTGAAAAAGTCTAGCTTCCCTTGGATAAATTCATTATGTCTCCAATTCAATCTACCATTGGTTACAAATCTTTTGTCATTGCCGCTGTGATCAAATGTGAAACCCAACTGTGGTAGTGCATTCGTTGGCAATTCCATATTAAAATTACCTTCAATTTTATCACCATTTTTGAATGCAGAAGTTACTTTGAATTTCTTTCCATCACAGACCGCATCTATTTCCAAATCAAAATTCCCAAGGTTGCCATCCTTTCTGAAAATGATCACAGTATTTGAATCAGTTTGATTCCAGTGAAAAGTGATAGTTTTTCTTAAAAACATTTTATCATTGTTTATTGTGGTATGGGAATCAATGTTAAAGGAGTAGTCTCTGCCATAAGAAATCATGAACTTGTTTGTAAATGGACTCATTTTCCCCTCATTATCTATGCTAAGAGCAAAATCTTTGGCGTATGGTGACTTAAGTGTAGTTGAAATAAAGAACTGACTATCTGTCATTTTTTGTTTCAGTGATCCTTCAACTGACTTTTTCTTATTGTCATAGATGACTGAGGCTCTGACATCAAAATCACTCAGTGGACCACTTTTGGTGAACTCTGCTTTGAGATCTTCAAATCCTTTGTATGGGGTTTTAACAGACAAGGAACCTAGTGTGTTTGCACTATGAAGGAAGTTACCATCAACTTCAAACCTCTTATTGCCATAGCTTAACTCAGCATGTGACTTAAAACCTTGTAGTGTCCCTTCATGCTTCACACCAATTTGTATCCTTCTTACTGGATCATAAGGACTTTGGAAGATAAATGACCAATCAATGGCATCGTTCATCATCAGGTGAACTTCAGCCTTAACTTGTTTATTAAAACCATATGTTGTCTCTACGCTTGTCTGAATTGTTCCTTCATGGTTCATATGGCTGAAAAAAAGGGCCACGTCTTTCACATCTTTGAATGGTGTTTGTACTGAAGCCTTACCTTCCATGACAGTGTCAGTTTTCTTGAACGAGACTTGAGCTCCTAGTCTAGGAACCTCATTGAAAGGTGTCTTCATCTCAATAGAAGTCTCAAGATCCTGCCAGTTTCTGATTCTGTATGTTGTGTCAATTCTCAAAACATTTGATGGATAGTACTTAACTTCTACATGTGCTTTACCTTCCATAGGTCTATCTTGACGGTTTGATGATGTCACTTCAAGAAAATGGAACTGTCTGAAAGGTGTATCAATTCTGAGTTTTGCATAGAATTCTGGTTTCAGGTTACTGCTTAAACTTGCACTAATCTTCCCTATAGCTGGTTGGACCTCAATGTCAGCATTTGCTTTTAGTCCATAGATGTATGATCCACTCATCTCAAATCCGGCATCAATGTGATTAACAGTTTCAAACAGCGATGAATCAACTCCAAACCTGAATTTCTTTGTTTCATTAAACACATATTGTGTTCTTATAGTCAAAGATTTTCTCAAGCCAATTTGCAATTCAAAATCTGAAACTCTTTCTTTTCCTTCTAAAAATGATTTTGTTTTAACCACAACAGAATGTACTCCTTCGAATGGTGTCGCTATTCTCAACTCACAGTTATGATCATATGTTTTCTCATTGATGTTAAAAGAACCATCGACTGATATTCTATCAGAATGTGACCACTGAATTTCAAAATGTCCTGTCTTATCTTGCATACCATACCTCCCATTCAACTTACTTTTCAAATCTTGTGTGTATGGGTTTATCAGAGAAAAGTCAAATTCCACAGCTCCATTAACTTTTTTGTATAAAACGTCAATCTTTCCTCTTATTCTTCTGTCATGTTTATAAAATGATTTGCTTTCGATGAAATCATTTCCATGTTCATGATTTATGTTGATTTCCACATCTCTGACTTCATCCCATGGTGTTTTGATTAATATTACACTGATGATCTTTCGGTTTATTATATTTTCATGGCTTGCACTGATTTCAACATAAATATTTTTGTTGTTGCCCCAGAGTGTGTTAAAGGTACTCCTTAGCTTGTTCAGTGAAGAATGACTATGGTGAATTGTTGTAATGATCGATCCATCTGGAGATGACAGGTCAAGTGTTGCATCCAGTTTAAACTCCCAACCAAATCTCATAATATTTGCATTCATGTCATAAACGTATTGATCACCATTGTCATTAGCTACTGCCCTTGTCTTAAATGTATTTCCATCATCGTGGTGCTTAA
Organism: Symmetromphalus regularis; assembly: GCA_032355785.1. Taxonomy (NCBI): domain Eukaryota; kingdom Metazoa; phylum Mollusca; class Gastropoda; order Neomphalida; family Neomphalidae; genus Symmetromphalus; species Symmetromphalus regularis. The sequence continues at coordinate 6,758 of JAULBS010083325.1, read as the reverse complement.
CACTGATGCCCATTGTGCTGTAATGCCGAATGCTCGATTTGAACTCAAACTGTGCCTCAATATCTCGACGCATTTTTGATATCATGTGAGATTCCTCAATTTTAATATCAAAGAACTTGGGTCCCCATTTTCCTTTCAGTTGGCTGAGCAGTGCTTTATCGTACTGGTGAATAAGTGATACTTTAAGGTCATTTAACATTTCAAAAGGTGTTGTTGCTGCTAGTGTCATTTCGATGTTATTCATATCGAATGGTTTAGCAAAATCCACATGGACCATCACTTCTTTGTTCTTGCCTCCCCAGTTAAGATTTGTCTCATAAGTGAAATGCTTGTTTTTGTTCATATAAGTCATTTCACCTGAAAGAGTTCTGGCATTATCAAATGGAGTTGTTATGTGGACATTTCCAGTAATCTTATTCACTACATCTTTCTGCTTGTCAGACGTGAAGCTTGAATCTAAGGTAATTTTAGCATTCTCATTTCTATCAACATCCCATGCAATCTCTGTATTGCCAACATATTTCTTTCCCTTTTTGCCTGCATCTATGCTAGCTTTAACAGCTCTAAAGGGTGTACGCACCAACCCTGTCCACTTTCCATATGGTCTGTTATCAGTTTTTGATGAAACATCGATTCCATATATTTGACCCTTATATCCCCCTTGTATTTTAGCTAGAAAATCTTGCCAGTTCAGTTTTGTACTTGCTTCAACATGTAGTGGGCTGTAGCCATAGATTAGGACATCAGTGGCTATTTCATGTACATTTTTAGATGAAACTTTGTATTTGGTGACTGTAGTGGATTTTTCTCCCTTCTGATGTTGAAAGTTGAAAATGTGTAGGTATTCTCTTCGTTTTGTTTCTGTGAAGTTGCTGAAAAGTGAAATATCTCGACCAGAGTATTTCACATTTAAAGTGGCATCAAGCTTTTTATATTTTTTGCTCTGATCTCGAAGTCGAAGCATGGCTTCCATTATTGATATTTTTTTGCTGCGGATATCCAAGCTTGATGTGAACGAGTTTTTACTCCAGCCATGGTCACCTTTTATGTGGTAATGAAAGTTCTGAAAGGTGAAAGTATATTAACATTGAAATTATTTTAATCTATTTTTGTATATGTTTTAATAATCTTAATGTCATAAAGTATATTTCAAAATCTAAAGTATCTAAAGAAATCTAAATGTTATAATGTACTGATGATGTTATGAACATGATTCACAAATACATACAGAAATAAAATCAGTTTTCACACCATTAAAACAGATACATGTATATATCATTAAAAACAGCCATTATTGCCCAAAATATTACTATTTATTATTTTAATTTAATTTAATTATTTTTGGAGGGGCCAGTAACTTTAGACTTTATAGCCGACTGGCTTGATTGTCTGGCAAGCATCTCAGCCAATTTTAACCCCCAGTATTTGATTAGGAAATTCACTTTTAATTAATACTTTTTCTGTTTAGAATGGTCTTGGAATTTATACTTACTCGGTAAGGATAGTCAGCTTTGATACTGTAATCCAATGAGCCTGGAGGTGACGAATCAAAGTTTTTGTGGTTGATTACTGTCAACACAACCAGCTGTTGTCGCTGGTCTTTCTTATCTTTGACACTCCTACCGTGCTTGGCCTTCACAGTCGCTGAACTGAGATGTCTGTTGTGGCTTAAATCAACATCAATCAGGAAGTTGAACTCGGGATTTGATATCACGTCCATATTTCTATAAAAGCAAAATTAGATAAAGATAAGATATGATTAGGGAATAACTAAACTGTTTCATTTTGAACTATATGATTTTAATAAAAAAATTTGGATTTTAGGACAAATGGGATTTTTTACATATCAAAAACAAATAGCGGTAAAACTATTCATGTTTTTTGGTATCTTGAATTACGGATTCACTGACTTGAATTCTTGCTAAAATGGAATAAAAATACATTTTAATCTGTTTTTATTTAAATTTTCCCACTAGACATGAAACTAATCAAGCACAGTGATACACCTGATGCCTTGAAATATATCTGATTTATGAAAGAAAGAAAGAAAATATCTGTTATCTTTGTGTCCATAATTTGGCAGCAGGTTTGTTAAACAAAATAAAACACAGTTTGATAATGTGTATAAGAAAATTACTACACACTATTTACAAATTAAGGAAAATGTTTTTTATCACTTATATATTTTTATACATAAAACATATTTCTTTATTTTCTTCAAAGAATGACTAAATCCATGAATTAATAAAACCTTTATATCTCAACCTACCCAGTAAGAAAATATTTATTCAGACTCTTTGTACTCCGGTTGATAACCTTGGTACCAACTGTGACCCTGTTCTTCATAACCTGTGGAACTTTATAGTCCAAGACAACTTTGAGGTTGCTGGCTTTCTTTGATTTGTCAAAACTCCCACTCAACTTTGATGTAATGAACTGGCAATCCAAAATCACATTTCCTTTATATTTTATCCGCTTCTGTCTCAGATTGTCACTCTTTGTTAGAGAAGCTGATGAAAATAATAAAACATAAAATTAAGGATTGATAGTAATTATTTTATAATTAAAAAAAAACATACACTTTATTTACATTTCAGCTATAGACCTTTAGCATTATATTCTTATGTAATTTCTCTCCAAGATGTAATTGATAAACTTATTATTATTTTCGTTTTGATAAAGGCCTATGGCAGAAACATTAACAAAGTGTATGTTTTTATAATTATGAATTTATTTTTATACCTGTGAATTTTCATAAACATAGAAATTAATTTTACAAAAAATTGTTACTGTCATTCTAATAATTAAATTCAATATTTACCCCCACACCCCACACTCCCCTCCACCCACATTTATCTGAACAGATTTCTTATGTCTTATAGTATTATAGAGCACTCACTCTGGGCTGGAGCCAATACAGAGATTAAAAATCCCATGCCTCTACTGAGATTTGATCCCAACACCTAAAAGCTGCAAGATCAAAATTTAAACCATTTATTACAACATACATGAGAGTTTAATTGGACGCTTGAGGTACTCCTCCATGTTGAGATGGATGTCTGTCCTGAGATTCTTGTTTTTCTTGAAATCCACTGTTCCTGCAGCTGACAGCAACTCGCCTTTCGGTGTCTTGATGCTCAGTGTCGGTACAAGCTTCAGCTGTTCCGACTGTGGTTTACCACCCTTCTTTTGAAGAACCTTCGCCACGATGGAATATTCTTCTTTTGGTCTAAGCAGGAAAGAGCCTGTTATGCTTTTCTCTGTTTGGGTGTTCACCATTGAACCTAAAATTTAATATCAAAATTAAATGTATTAAAATTTCAATCCCTGCAATTAAGAAAATGTCCTTGGAAAATAAATACTGTGAAGAAATATTGTCCATGGCATTTTTCATGGCAATTTTAGTGTAAAGTATACTTTATTTTTAATAATAAGAAAAAAATACACCTTGAGAAAAAAAAAAACCCATGAAAAACCTTTTTTTTAGTCCATTGTAAAAAAAGTGCTGAAGAGAATGAAAACCTCCACAGCAATCTCCCCAACATAGCTGACTGCTGCAGGCAATTTCAGGAGTTGTAATTTAAAACAAGACAAAATATTTGGCTGTCATACATGTATGCTTGATACATTTACTTAGAAAACAAGAGGATGAAAATTAATAATCTAGAATAAACAAAATTCCTGTTATACATGATTTCATGCCCAGAATCTAACTGTTCAGTTAAAAAAAAACATTCAAAGATGTTTAAAGTAGTGTTTAAGGCAGCCATTTTGTTGTTTGTATGAAATTAAAATTTCACTACTGACACATGAAAATACATCTTCTTAAGAAATTTCATTCCATTTAAATTTAAAATGTTACAAAGAAATGCATTTAAAATATTGCTTGATTCATAAAAATTATAAAAATATGTGCACAGCAACTTATTTGTTAACTTTTCTTGCTATTATGTAATGCTGCATCAAGATCCAGTTTGTGGACAGAAACAAATATGATATACCTTGTAATTTAACAGGAAATTCAGTGATTCCCGACACTGTTACTTCTGTCTCTGCTCGGTCAAGAAGGGTCTGAAGAGCCAACATTCCAGTGAATCGATAACCTTGAGAGTTGGGCCACTTAACTTCAAAGTTAGGTGAGTAGACAGTCTTCTTTGCCTTTCTGTCAACGGGTAGTCCAGCAGTAATGAAATACTCTTTAGTATCATCCACCACCAACTTGCCAGTAAACTTCTTCAACTTGGATGTATTTTCTAGCTCACCTGTTTGTTAATAAAAAAAATTTACTACTTATAGATAGGATTTTTTTTAATTTCTAGACTTATAGTTTTTTTCTCTCTATCACTATGGTCAGTTAGTAATTATCACTATGGTCAGTTAGTAATTATAAAAATAGGCCCTTCAGAATTTGTTTTAAGTTACTCCTTTCATTTTGTGTAGCCCATTTATAAAATATAACACCCAGTAGATGTTGTGTGAATGAAAAATGGCCTAACTAAGATAAGACTTGCAGTTCTGCTTCTAAGCTATGCACAAATGAAACAACTGTGCAATTCTGACAGACCTGATAAGATAATGTTTGGTTATTTTCAAAATAATGATCGTGGGGGCTGAATATTTAAATATTATGTAAACCACATGGCCATTCAGAATTAAATCCTGAACAACAAAGGATTTTAATTTTAATTCTTACCTTTGAGGTTTGCCTTTTTCCATGGGGAAATCAAAGAGATTTCAATATCTTTGTCCTTGTAACGAATAATCAGACCGAGAGACAAAGCTCGATTGACTCGAGATCCCGGCGTATCAAAAGCAATCTGACCCACAGTCGAATCTTTGTGCTGAAAATAAAAAAAAATTACAGTTTTATCTATAGATTTTAAACAAAAATATACATTATATTATACAAAATAAAGGCTTCAAAATTTAAAGCAAAGAAAATTGCCGACATGCTTCTCCCCCCCAACTTTGCACATACTCATACATATTGGCATAGACCCACACAGGAAAGGAACATGCACAATATTTTCAGTTGGTTTTATAAGATTTTTCAAGATGAATGACAATGAAATTGTCCTCTTTACAATACTGCATCAGAACAGAATAAATTTAGTATTGCTTTTCTATTTTGATTGAAACATGTTTTCTGACAGAAAATGTCTGTTATGAAGAGGGTGTTTCTTTGTGGATTTGGTTAAACCTGGTCTAATGGTGTATTGAAAAACTATGGCTGACAAGCTGTTCAACTAATTCAATTCAACCAGGGATTACTGGATGACAACCATAGAATACAATAAACCTTTACAGACCTCTCAATCTCAAGGCACCAGAAACCTGGACACTAAAGCCCGCAAACCTGGAGATTTCAGTAAAAACCTGGATATTGACCTATTCATACATAATCAAGTGCTATGTAAAATAAAGTGGTTGTTATTTTGTATAGAAAGCAATAAAAGAACAGCATGAGTTTAATAACACAACATTTATTGTATTTTGTTAGAGTTTTAAAGCAATCTGACATGTGCAGTTGACCACAGTTTATGACAGTTTATGCTTTGTGATCAGCATTATTTGCTGCTGCTGCATTCTTTGAACTTTCAAATAGCTTGTATGTTTCTATTTCTGGCTGGATTGGCCAAGAACTCAACTGAGCAAGAACAGAAATTGTTTTAATTAGACCTTCAATGGATTTTTATCATTAAATTTTGTTAAAAATCGTGAGTCTCACGACAAAACCATTAGATTTGAGAGGTCTGCCTTTATACATACTGGCTATAAGGTATGAAAAAATCAAAATCAGATGTAACTGAAATTCTGATTACTTTGGTCATACTTAGTTAATTGATCATTTGGTTTATACAGAAATTACATTTGTGCAAGCATTTAAAGTGGCATTTCAGAAAACCAATAAAAAAATTTGTTGCATGATTGAAATAAAAGTAGCACAACTGCCACATAAATGAAATGTATTATGGAGCTGTAGAAAATTTAGTTCTAAAAATGTTTCTGTTGACAACAAATCTGCAAGATTATCTTGCATTAAGAACTAATATGACATCATTATAACTATTTATCTGTGGTACATCAAATAAAAACATTATCATTTCTTTAGATAAAAAAACTGAAAAAAAAAGATTGTAGATAAAATGAAAGATACCTCCCCCACCACCCTCCTCCCACCAACTATTATCCTATCTCACAACTTACAGCTGTTAAAATTCTAGGTGTATTTATTTGTATTGGAAGATCGTCCAAGCCATTTGGAAAAGGAAGAATTTTGTTTGAGGACAGGCTAATGATGATGAAGAGAAACACTACCATCCCATCACTGTAATCAAACAAGAAATGACTAAACTACTGTAATTCTTCTTACATGCCATATCTTGATGACCATCTGGTATTTAGTATGGACATCCCGTTTGTGAAGCACGAATCCTACACTGACTGGTCCGGTGAATGGAAAGTACGGGGACTTGGTGTTCATGGACGCATTGGGGAAGCTGACCTCTCCACACAGTTCTACACCTGTCAGTGTGACGAGACGAGAGCCCCAGCACACTCGTTTGTTCTTCCGGTTCTCCTCAATCATCTTCTGCTCCCTCTCATGACTGTCATGTGTGATGAAGAATTTCGACCTTCAAACACACAAGAGCATATATAAAATTCTGAGACATAGTAATGTACATGTAGTAGTGTTAGAATAAAGTGCTCCTACTGGCAGTAGCTAGTGGGAATTTCCCTATTAGCTCAGTTGGTAG
>JAULBS010083314.1:0-18700 GCA_032355785.1 Symmetromphalus regularis | reverse complement strand
AGTTGTGGACCACTGGTTGGAACGGAAAATAGCCCAAACTGCATATGGTTCCACTGAGAAGGATCGATCCGACGACCATACTTGTAAGAATGCGTTTTACAAATTTGTAAAGAATTTGTAAAGAATCCCCACTGAAGGGGATCAAATTCATGACAATCAATCCTCAGACTGATGTTATATCTTCGAGTTACATTTCACTTTTGAATTAAGGAAATAAAATCTCTAAATTTATATTCTATTATTCTAATGCTTTTAAAATATAATTTAATCCAATTAAATTAAAAAAAATTCTATAAGACTCAAATTTGGAAACCACAGATAAAATCATAATAGATTTATAATTTCTTTTTTAGATTTTCAAAATTTGCTTTTTTTTTACACACCAAAGTTAACTGTGTTGTCTAAAGATGAAATAAAGCTAATATAAAGTAGAACATACTTTCCAGTCAGAATGAAGTGACATTGTAGTATGAACACCAAGCTGAAAAATAACAAAACATTGATTTTTAGTTGCATACATTCACTTATGTAAATATTAATAAACTTGAAAAAAAATCTGCATCATTCCAATAAAATATGAATAAAAATCCATCCATCTAGGAAGAATGAATCACTATATTTTAACTCTTTGCTTGCTGCTGCTTAGAGTGACCTCCCCATGCCCTTGCCACTGGCAAAATAACGGGGAAAAAACTATTTTCAAGTTCGCTTTATTTACATCATGATCAACTGAAAGTTCGTCACCACTGTCAGTGTCACTATCCCATCCATAAAGCCTAAAAAGTTTTCATTCTCACTATCTGACTCGCCAACAAGATCTCGTAACTCTGCCTCTGTCACCATAGTAGAAACTGTAATAGCATCCAAAAAACACCAAAGAAATCTGATTTTCAACTAGGAAACTTAATGCACAGCTGTCATATTGGCAGCCATTTTGTGAAGTGTTATCTTATTTCAGGTGGGCAAAATTTCAGAAATAACAGTAGTGTACACTCCAGTCTAAATTTAGATTGAAAAAAGGGCATTCCTGCCAGCAGTAAATCCCGTTATCAGTGAGTACAAAGATGTAATATCAAGCAGCATTTGCCACTGGCACAAAGAGTTAATGTTTTAGTTGGGTAATGTTTTTTTTTCTCTCACTAAACATGTTATATCTGTACTAAAATATCAGTCTAATGTAATTTATTTTTCTCACCTCATTAATGACTTCAAAAGCTGGTCGATTCCTTGCAATGCACAAGTCAGATTCATCTGGGGTAGCTAAAGCCTGAATAAAGAAAAAAAAAATTGGACAAAGAAACAATGACAAACAAATTACCCAACCATTGGAATACAAAAAGTAATGTATGACACATAATAAGTTAAAATTCAGAATCAATAAAAACATAATGATAAAATCTGTTTCTCCAATTCACATGTAACTATTGTCTCTTTAACATCCTGAGACTCTATGGTTCAGTGGTAGAACATTTGACTCTCAAACTTAAGACAGTGGTTCAAAACCAATTACAGGCTGGCTCACATTTAACTATGTGTCTAAATTATCAAATGTTTGACATCCAATAGCCAATGATTAATACATCAATGTGCTCTAGTGATGTTGTTAAAAAAACCCAAAAAATACACATTTAACATCATAGCCATTTAGATATTTAAAAAATCATATGACATTACAAAATATTTTTAAAATATATTTCCTCAAATAGCCAATGATTAATACATCAATGTGCTCTTGTGATGTTAAAAAAAAACCAACAAAAAAAAAAAACAACAACAAAAAAAAACTAGCCATTTGGATATTTTAACAATCATAAGCAGTTACAAAATATTTTTAAAATATATTTCCTCACCCCATTCCAATTGTAGTTATAAAACCTTTCAAAAAAACTACTAGCTATACCAGTGGATCGTTGTACAGTAATACAAACCTCCATAACATCTTTGATAACACTGATTGCTTGAGGTGTCACGTTGAGCTGTAGCTGATCCTGTGAATCCACAATCAGGTACATACAGGATCCTGATTCATCATCATCCTCATCGTCATCACGAACAGGACCATCGGGTACATCAACACCAGTGGTTCCTGCAACAAGTACAACATATGTAAATAAATATAGCCTATCCTTGTGGGTCAAATAGCTCTAAGGAATGGTAGGAAGGGTTTATCATTCTATTTGAAGGCTGTATTATAAATGGATATTGATTAGATACTTCTTTAATGAGTTCCTAGCACAAATAAATACACACTGGATATTGGTGAGTATTACAAAACAAAATATACATTAATAGTCAAAATTTACTATGAACATGAAAAAAATAAGGTTATTTGTTAGATAAGCTGTAATGGAATAAGTGTTTTACATAGCTTGCTAAATCATATCATTATAATGATAATTTCATCAAATTTAATTGTAATTTTCTCACTTTTTAAACTAACTTGTTATAACTTAATTAATGTTACAGAAATGAATAAAAATAAATCAGTATATACAATGATAATCAAGTAAAAATATCAAATACTGGAACATGCATTAAATTCAATCATAATCAAATTTGACAAAATTTGTCTTTACTTTCATTATTATTCATATTTAGTAAAGTTATCACAACAGAACTATCCTATCTTCCTAAGCCATAAAATATAATCGAAATCATTGTGTGTTATGTCCCTTATCAAACAAGTATGTGTAAGAATCAGGTAAGAAAGAAATTACAAATACAATGCAATCCCTGAAATTGCCAGCAGCAATGGGCAATGCCGTGGAGAATGCCGCGGAGATTTTCATTCTCTACGGTCTTTTTTTGCTGCAGACTAATTTTTTTTTTCTCTCAAGGTATACATTTTTCTTAGCAAACTCAGAGTTGGAAACATGTGAATGTTAAAATTGCCAAGGACACTATTTCTCCACAGCATTTAGTTTGCTGTGGACATTTTCATAATTGCAGGAGTTGTTTTGGCATAATTTAAACCAATTCACATGACATCTGGTAAGTCTTGTTCTCTCTGTATTAAAGTAAAGTTTTTTTATTTAACGACGCCTCTAGAGCACATTGATTTTTATCTTATCATCAGCTATTGGACGTCATATATATGGTCGTTCTGACATATGTCTTTTTTAGAGGAAACCCGCTACGCCTTCCGATAAGCAGCAAGGGATCTTTTATATACACCGTCCCACAGACAGGACAGCATATATCACGGAAAATAGCCCAAACTGCAAATCTTGGTATTAAAGGTGTTGTATCATAGTTGCAAGTAACACATATTTCCTATTTTAACATAATTTTGTATTTTTGACAAAATTTCAAATTAAATTATTCCTACAAACATAATGTTATAATTAACCCCACAACATCAAGAGTTTAATACTTCACCCTTAAAATATGATGGTGTGTAAAATAAAGTTTGTTTTATTTAACGACGCCTCTAGAGCACATTGATTTTTATCTGATCATTGGCTATTGGACGTCATACATAGAGTCATTCTGACATATGTCTTAAGAGGAAACCCGCTGCTGCCATATAGGCTACTCCTCCAGATAAGCAGCAAGGTATCTTTTATATGCACCATCCCACAGACAGGAGAGTACATACCACGGCCTTTGATAGACCAGTTGTGGACCACTGGTTGGAACGGAAAATAATGATGGTGTGTAACCATACCATGGAGATTCTTCCCCAGGATAAACACAGCCCCTAAGGTCATAATGTCCACTAGCAAATGGCATTTTTTTCTTTTCTTTTTATCGACACCACTAGAGCATATAGATTATTAATCATCGGCTATTGGATGTCAAACAATTGGTAAATTGTGACACGTAGTCAAGTGTGAGCCAGCCTCTGATGTGTTTTGAACCACAGTCTTCTGCTTGAGAGTTCAATGTCCTACCACTGATGGTCACAGCAAATGGCTTGAACTGATAGTAAATTGTTATTTACATTTAAATCAGGGCATATTCATGATATTCCATTACAAATATTAGGACTGCCAGGAATTCCTGTTGGAAACACTTTTATCAATTTCCTTATTATATTATTATTAGTGTGGATTTGTTACGACACAACTAGACAAAATGTGGTTATCAAGAAAACTAAAATAAAGGTTTTGAAAAAAGTTGAAACAATAACATTTAAAAACCAAACCATCTTGCAGTGTGTCCCAGACATCCTGTACAAACAAGAAACATGCCAAACAAATATTAAATCAAATATTTAAAAACACAATAATTTTATAATTCTATGACAACTGAAAATAAAATAATATTTTCTAGAAAGTGTTCCTTGTAAATATTTTTATGAGATAAGTGCCACAATGAAACCTGATGAGTATGACATTCCATATTTTATAACAAGCTACATGTAGCTAAAATATGATAGTATTTTCTTTTAATTTAATCAGCCTATATCCTGTTGCTTGAAGATACTGCAAATGTTTATGGGTCCTTGAGCATGAAAACCAATGAGAGTGAGCTCATTTCATGTTAAAAATCCTAGCCTGCTCTATTATGTCATAGCAAAAGACATTTTTTTTTCATTAGGATTTACAAAATGCCACCAATAATTATTTTTTAAACAACCAAATACTGTTTGGTCTAAACCTGAGGAGTAGGGGTGGATGCAGGAATTTTGGAAAGGGGGTTCAAAAATATGTTAAAGATTTTAATCAGGGAGAAGGGATCCAAAGCTAAAGATCAAATTATAATGCAGAACAAAATTGGTTGATCAAAGAGGGATCTGGATCCCTAGAAACCCCTTGAATTTACCTATGAGGTGGACTGCCTATTATGACTGTGCATTCAAAAACATTACCGTAGACAGACAAAACATGAATTTGAAACTCATCAACCTGTTTTAGTAGAAACCCTGTAACCAAAATGGTTATGCTGTTAAAAAAACAAAACAATTAAAAAAACATGCTATAAGCAAGCAGCAAGTCACAACAACAAGCTCTACAATAAAAACAAAGAAGAAAATCCGTAAAAGTGACAACATCACTGAGACAATACTATCCTAACCAGCAGTCATATGGATTGGTCCTCTTGACGTTATGAACACCGGTTTGTCAAGTGATGGGTCAAATATGTCATCAGTGTCCTCGGTTTCACTGACATCAGCATCACTGCTGTCACTGCTAAAAATACTGCCCAGTTTGTTGGTGATATTCTGGATGAAGTTCTCTGGTTCAGAGTCCGACTCACCCTGTATACTACTGTGGTGACTAAGAGATCCTGCAATGAAATTCCTCCTGGATAAAGCACATACTAGGCAACAGGCTTCTTGTACATTTTTTTTTAGTTTTTTTTTTTACTAACAGCTACATTATGTAGCATCACATGTAAGGGGTTGGATAGACAATGAAGTCTTATAACACCAACCCTTACAAAGGAAAGGACTGTATACTACTGTGGTGGCTAAGAGATCCTGCAATGAAATTCACCCTGGATAAAGCACATACTAGGCAACAGGCTTTTTTTTTTTTTTTATTAATTTTTTTTTTTTACTAACAGCTACATTATGCATTATCACATTTAAGGGGTTGGGTAGACAATGAAGTCTTATAAACACCAATCCTTACACAGGAAAGGACTGTATACTACTGTGATGGCTAAGAGATCCTGCAAAGAAATTCCTTCTGGATAAACCATATACTGGGCAAGAGTCTTCTTTTTCATTTTTTTTTTTTTTACAAACTGCTACATTATGAAGTATTATGAAGTATGAGGTGAATCAATCCGAGGATCTATTGATCACCTCACAGGAAACACTATTTATAACATGCTAAGTCCACATTTTTATAAACAAGGTGCCTTTTGGAAATTTGATGCATATGTCCTAATGATGATGAACAAGTTCACAGTTTTGTCAATTTTAGACAATTTGAAAAGAGGGACGTCAATCCTGGAGGGATTGGAGGGTACAAATCCCCCCAATCTATGGACAGGGAGGATGCCTATATAATTATCCCCTCACTTTTTGTTTCGAAATATTGAAATTAAAATGTCTAAATAATATGTTTTCAGTATTTCTCTTTATGATATCAATGTAACACTAAAATTATGAAGCCATGCCTCTATCCCACCCTCAGCCCTTTCCCTCATCACTTCTAGAATCAATTGTCGCCCTTGTTTGAAATATTATATAATGACAACATCCATGATACCTGACTGTTTATTAATTAAATTCACAAAAACACTCCCAGTGATGTTTACATTATGTTTTAAATATTTTCTAAAGCATTCCATAGCCTATACTAATGAAGCATTATATAATTATTAAATTGCTCCTGTACCATTATATGAAGAGTTAGGTTGTGTTAGTTATAAAAGATGTTAAAGCCACAAATTAATGAAAAAGCTCCCAAACATAGAAGTATATATGAGAGAAAGAATACCACACCAAAAGAAGCAATTTCGAATGGAGTTATATGTGTTAAACACGTATAGAAATATTGTGGTGTACAGTATGTTCTAGTTACATGATACATGTATACAATTGTTGTACTAACTGTAAACCACTAATAGAATGAAAATCTGCTGTCAAGATAATATTACTAGTACCTATCAAACTATGGTCACATGAATCCACTCCACCAATCAGAAAATATAACAAAATTTTAGTTTCAAATAAAGATACTTTCTAAAACACTATCTTTGATTTATGATATTCAATAATTTGCTGGTGTTTTAGTGGAGTCATATTAATTAGTATTTGCACATAACGCAATTAATCTGTTGAAACAACCATAATTTATTAGTCATAAAACTCACAGCTGGGGTAATAAAAACAAGCAACTCATTCCAATATGATACAAAAAGTTGGGTAATGAGTTATATTCTGGATATGACACATATGAATGCATACACAAGTGGTTGAATGACAAAGTTGAGGACAAAACATGTCATCAAAAGCAAAACAAAATACCGAAACTTCTCTCACTGCCAAGTCGTGATTTTCGTAGAGATCGCCGTCTAATGACTGTCATGTCTGTTCCTGCATCTGAATCCGTTTCCGAGCTACTCGACCTGATTCGAGACTTGTGCATCATGTTCTGAACCTCGTTCTGGAGACCATCGGGAATATCAAGGTCACCATCATTGTAGTTACAAGCCATAGGAAATCCTTTCGTTCTCACAACCTGTGTTTAAATATCTTAATTAAACCACTCATTCACAATATTATTGTAGTTACATTCCATATCCCTCCCCCTTTCCACACACACATAATTTCTTGGTATTAAGTAACAAACATTTTAAAATATTATTCTAATACCACCTAGCCACCCACTTTTTCCTCACCACCACAACCCCACCACCCCAACCCCCCCACCCCCGGATCTTTCCACCGCCCACTTTGGAAATCACTATTTTAAGATAAACTGTTGTAAATTCTATCAGAGATTAATCTATCAAGCAAATTTATAGTTGGTTACTTTCATAAATTTCTTCAGTTTAACACCAATTTTATCAAGAAAATGTATCAATTTTGAGATTCTCCAATATTTATATAAAAAGAAGACCAAAGGTGGTGGGGTGGACGTCTGAAGCCCCACTCCCCATAATCAATTTTTTTTTTTTTTACAATTTGGTTATAACCCTCCCTTCAAAATTAAAAATCTTTAAAATATCACAGAGGTTAACAGAGCTTGATCAAAACTTCCGATGGTCTGTAAACATTTTACCAGATCGGATCATTTTTATTTATTTCCCTTACAATTTTGTTATAAACCTCCCTTCAAAAGTAAAAATCTTTAAAATATCACTCACATAGGTTAACAGAGCTTGATCAAAACTTCCGATGGTCAGTACACATTTTACAAGATCGGATCATTTTTATTTTATTTCCTTTACAATTTGGTTATAAACCTCCCTTCAAAATTAAAAATCTTTAAAATATCACTCACAGAGGTTAACAGAGCTTGATCAAAACTTCCAATGGTCTGTACATATTTTACCAGATCGGATCATTTTAATTTTTTTCCCGTATAATTTGGTTATACCCATCCCTTCAAACTTAAAAATATCACTCACAGAGGTTAACAAAGCTTGATCAGAACTTCACATCGTCTGTACAGATTATATCAGACAAGATAATTATTTTTTGTTTCCAGACTGGATTAAACACAGAGATTAACATAGCTTGATTAGAACTTCACATGGTTCATACACATTTTACCAGACCGGATCTTTTTTTTTTTTCCTTTCCAGACCCGATCACAAAGTGAGATTAACATAGCTTGATCAAAATTTCCCATGGTCTGTACATATTTAACCCTTTCAGACTCAACTTTCCACTCCCTTAAAGTGCCCCAGGAATTTATATATCTCAGCAGTTAAACAAAGGATAAATTTAAAGATGGTTAATTGATGATAACTTTTTTATTATTCATGGTAGAAGGTTGGTTAAAGTATATTTGTAAAGATAAATGAATTTCCTTTAAGAATTATCTCATTATTATATATAAATACAGGTATTTATTGTATTACTTTCTTATTATAAGGACATAAAATTTTCCGAGAATATGCCACGAAAAATCAATGCCACCATTACATTTCGATACAAAATCGGCCGAAAATAGACAAAAAATCCTAAAATTTTCACACCAAACCAAGTTATGTTTCTAACAGGATGTTAGCATTACCTAAACTGCGCATGTCAAGATATGACAAATTTGGCGGTAAATACAAGTTAAAAAGACACAACAGGATTTTCCGTTCTGAAGTCTGAATGGTAATTTTTTTAATAATGGGATTTCCCGTTCCAAAGTCACAAAGGGTTAACAGACTGGATCATTTTTTTAACTTTTATTTATTTATTTATTTAAGGACCCCCCAGCACAAAAGTAAACATCGGCTATTGGGGGTCATACTATGGTTAATTGAAATATTTTTAACTTACCACACCAGATCGTACACATAGGTTAACATACCTTGATTACTTCCCATGGTCTGTACACATTTTATCAGAGATAACCATTTTTTTTTTTATTACCAGACCAGTTCTTATTGAGAGGTTAACATACCTTGATGAGAACTTCCCATGATCTGTAAACACCCTCCTTGTCCATGACTGGTTCCAAAAGTGGCTCCCACACATCCAGCTTTTCATTGAAGAAGAACACATCCATGTGAAACTCGCCTTCAATGTGCAGCTGTAATTTCAACAATAAATTATTTTCACTTCATGTTTTATTACCTTAGCACACTTTTACCATTCTTATGTGTAGCAAGTGGATAATAAAAATCCATAAAACATTTGAAATATTGATTAACAAAACAAAAATTGTGTTTGTTTTTCCCCATAAGTATATTTATATAAAAAGTCATTTTTAACAAGTGGGTTACAAAACAAGCCATTACACAATATTTTCTGTGGTATGTAAAAAAATATGTTTTATATACAGAATATGAAATAAAAACCTTTCTCGACCAATCATCAATGGTTCCTTGTAGAGACGTTCTCAGACAAATGATGGGTACATGTACGTCGAGATTCTCCACAGCAAACATTGCATTCAACTCCTCTATTTCTATCTTCAACCTCTCCTTGTATGTATCAGATGGTTTCAGGTGAGAACTGATATCAGGATGATCCACTGTAAAATACAATATTATATGTAGCACAGTCAAAAAAAAATAAAGAATAAATTTAAAAATTCATTACAGTAGTTTAAAAAAAACAATTATGTTACCACTACAGCATATTAATCAATGGCTATTAGAATGCAAACATTTGGTAATTAAGACACAATTATCAGAGGAAACCCACTAAACTTTTCCATTAGAAGTACAGGAATCTTTTTTCTTGCCCACTGGTCAGGGTTATCCAGCTTTTGAATGGTGCTAGAAAAATCTGTCTGACCCAAAGGCTAGATAAATCTGTCCGACCCGTGGGCTAGACGATTTCTACATACGCCTTTCTGGCGAACTAATAACGGAACTACTTATTAAGGAAACATAGGTCTGTTTTGTTCGTTGTAAATATATTCAGGGATTGATATAAAAAATTTAATTAAAGTAATAATAACATATATTTATTTTAATTAATATAGAAGAATTTTTTTTTTTTTTTTATGAAATGCCTACACTAAATATGACGTCATTATACATTGTAAAAGTGCAAATGACGTCACTAAAACAAGGAAACCTACAACGTAATGTCATGTCGCTGGGAATACATTAAAAAAAAAAATTGTTTTAAAGTTTTGCTTTTACAATTAAGTGGGCAAGAAAAACAATCAATCACCATTTGTGAGATATAGACAAAGCAATTCCAACCCACAGGAGAAATTGTTTTTGAAAGCACATTTTCTCCCTTGGGTTGGAATTGCCTTGTCTATACCTCACAACGGTGATAAATTCTATTAATGTGCACTTTCCCACAGACAAGACAGGACATACAATGGCCTTTGATATACAGTTATGGGGCACTTCTTTGAATGCAAATCAGAGAATAAGTTCACTGAGGGAGTTTGATCCTGTGGCCAAAGCAACTCAGGCAAGCACTCTTCCAATTGAGCTAGGTTCCACCCCTCTCTATACTGGAGCATGTGCATAAGGCTTTTTTTAAACTGCAGTACCACCATTTTGATTGCAATTTATTTTTATGATGAATAAAAATATTTCAAAACAAAATTGTACTTGATCTTTTTTTGCCAAAAATGTTTAGTCAAATATGTAATAAACTTTAATAATCTCTACTTCAAACACTAAAATTTTAAAAAGATATTCAGCTTCAAATATAATTAAAATATATTAAATATGTTTAAACTTTTAAATAGGAAATGTTATGGTTGTATTGATATATGTGGTAAAAGATTAAATAAAAATAATAATGAAAATATTTTTAAAATAACAGTTTTATCTAATAAAACATATTGTTTTATAATAATAATAATAATTATTATTATTTATTTACAGAAGATGACACAATAAGTACAAGATCATTCTCCCCAAAGGTCCTCTCAACAAATTTGTGAATTATCTAACAAAACTTTCAACTGCAATGTTTACAATAAAACAGAAAGTAATGATAAATTTAAATAATAATTCATTTTAATTGTTATAAATGTGGAGCTAGAGAAAATAACAATATATGTTTAAATACCTGTGTCTGTGAGGTATTTGCTGTTTGTTACTGTGGAAACTCGCCACAGATTCTTGTTTTCTTCTGATGTTGGCTTCTTGTTAGCCGGGTCGGACTGTAAATATAATAATTTATTATAGTGTTAACTGGGTTTGGGTGTAAATATATTACTTAATCATTTATTATAGTGATAGCTGGATTGGGGTGTAAATATATTACATAATCATTTATTATAGTATTAGCTGGGTTTGGCTAAAAATATATTACATAATAATTTATTATAGTGTTAGCTGGGTTTGGCTATAAGTATATTACATAATAATTTATTATAGTGATAGCTGGGTTTGGCTATAAATATATTACATAATAATTTATTATAGTGTTAGCTGGGTTTGGCTATAAATATATTACATAATAATTTATTATAGATATAGGAGACTACTGTTATTACTAATCAGAGGCTTTCATTGAGACAATGGCATTAATTGAGACAGTGGCATTAATTGAGACAATGGCATTAACTGAGATAGTGGCATTAACTGAGACAGTGGCATTAATTGAGACAGTGGCATTAACTGAGACAGTGGCATTAACTGAGACAATGGCATTAACTGAGACAGCGGCATTAACTGAGACAGTGGCATTAATTGAGACAAAGGCATTAACTGAGACAGTGGCATTAATTGAGACAATGGCATTAACTGAGACAGTGGCATTGAGACTAGCTTTAACAGACAGTTTCATTAACTGAGAAAGTGGCATTAAATGAGAAATATTTTGATAACAAATATTGAAAATAAAACAATATCTAGACCTTTTTTACATTAAAATTAAAGATGGCTTGATATAAATATATACATGTATATAATAATAGCATTCAGAATATAATTTAAAGAAGTTATTTAAATAATAATAGTAACACATCTAATTACAGGTTTTTACATAACAAAATAAAAGCACTTCTTAATAAGGTATTTAAATAATGATAGTAACCCATCTTACTTCTTGCACAGGGAGCTGAATCATGAGATAGACATCCCATAACAGCTTAACTATAGAGGCTGACAGATAGATGTTCATTTTGGTCAGTTTGACTGACACATCCATTATGCCATTTCCCTGATGAAATGATTCAGTCAGCTCTACAGAACACGGCGACAGAACCTGCAAAAATGAAACAACTGAAGGGTTAATACCTTAGAATGACCATATTTAAAAAACAAAAACATTCAGTCAACATAAATAAACCCAACTTTTAAACTTTTAGTAAACTGAAGTAGCTTTACAGGGAATGTGCAAAAATTCAATTTTTAACCAATTTTGTGATATTTTGGTTATTTAAAACAGCACTAAACACGAAATTAATGAGTCTTTAAATTAAAATACATTTAAAATCTAGCAAAATGTTGAGGTGAAAATTAAAATGTGGAAATGAATTATTTCATGTAGTCACATTAATTTCATAATTTACAGTATTAAATTATATCAATAAACATAAGTGTACGAGATGGGGTATGGGGAGGGCAATTGCAACGGTACTTATCCTCTCCCTCCTAAAAGCTGGAGCAAGTTTCTTATTCAGACAAACAGTAAGGTGGCATTTTCTTTTTAAATCCTTAAATTCAGGTAAAAAATCAACCTGCCCCCCACAAAAATGGGAACCCGTGTGCTTATGTTAATAATGACTTTGTATCACTAATGTAAAATTCTGATTTCATGAACAAGCAATGGTAATATATGATATTAGCCAATACCATTATAGAAAACACAAACCTGACTTCTGGAGTTACTGCAACCAGTGTTGATGGATGAGACAAGTTGCAGGTTGGATACCTTGGACCACAAGAATTGTTTCTCTGGATCAGTCCGGTATTCAAATGCCACATCAGCCTTAAAACAAAACAAAACAGCTACAATATACAATTAAAATGAACAAGAAACACCAATATTGCAAGTTTAATATTAGATGGATATGTGGATGGAAGGCTAGTCATTATACAATGATGTGACAAGTGTCAGGTCTTTAGACTGCATTAATATGGGCACAATGTGGTTATTTGTGGGCAATGGCTACTAACTTAACTGGTTTCATTTGGAAGTGCCGCAAAATAATTCATTTCTTAGTTATTGTTTGAAACCAATATACAGGAACCAATTACAATGTAAGTGTACATACTGATTGGTAATATCCACAGTTGTTCGACTAAAGTTCCACTCTAATCGATGTTTCTATTACAATTAAGTATACTGCTTAACATATGTAGGGTGTGTTTTGTTCGGGTTTTGTTTGTTTATTTTTTTTATTATAATAATTTGGGTGGCTGTATTTTGGGCACGACATACTGTAAAATACTTTATTTTGATGGGTCTTAATTTTCACGCTATTTGTGCAAACTTACTTAGCACAAAATTAAGAACCCGTGAAAAATTAAACCTGAATAAACTTGTGGTCAGACTTCAACCAATCAACGGTCACGCTTCAAAGCGTAGATAACGATAAAATGAGAATTTTTTTTTTAATATCACACCATGCAATTTTATGTTCTTGTTTAACATTGAGTGTGTTATAACTTAAGTTTGATAATTTTTTTAAACTAAATTACTTGTTTTATTTTAAGTTGAATCGTAAAGATGTGCTCTGGGCGCCATCTTTGTTTACTTTTGTATCTGAAACTGGTGATTACTAATTACTGTGACCACTGAAATTTTAGTTTCACTAATGGACGACACTATTGAAATGTGTATGCCTTTGCATTTGTACATGTTCACCAAAATAACTGGTTCAATTTTTAAAAATATGAATTGGCCAACAATTTATTAATATATAATTTATATAGGGTACTTGAAAGAAAAAAAGTTTTTGTTTGATCAAGGATGTGCGAAATATTAATTCTGCCAACACGGCAATTTATCTTTAGAGCAAAAATTACACCCCTCAAAAATAAAGTATTTTACAGTATACCGTTGCAAAATTGGTGCAATATAAAGCCATAAGTGTATTAACAACTTGCCATACATCTGCATTTTGTCAGTTTTATTGTGAATAATTTGTTGTTTTATAAAGCAAGGATTGTTTATTCACTGACATCTCAGTTTATTCAGTGGCTATTACTTGTCAAATCTGGCCATTTCCAAATCATTTTGCATTTAAAGCTAAATAAATAATATTTAAAGTCATCTGACATAAAGGGATTCATGGTCTTCAGAGGAAACCTGCTACCACCACATAAGCTACTCTTTCAGTTAGAAGCAAGGTATATTTTATAAGCATGACAACCTAGACATAGAGACGCCAACATCTCGAAACAGATTTCAGGAATCTTAAAAGCTATTTTCTGGAATATGATTGTATTTTTAGGAATCTTTAACATTCTTTTTGAACAAGATGCCATTTTTCCCTCAGTGTAAGTGCTTGCTAATCCCCTCATAAAAAGATCCTATTTCTGCTGGTATACATTTAAAATGTTCCCACTAAAAGACAAATTACTTCTTTTTTTTTAGAATGTTTTAGTTTCGATTTGTAATGCGTAATTTGAACCACAAATTTGGGATAATTCCATCAAATCCAGAATGGTTGACATCTCTGTAGGCAGTATAACACATACCACACCCTTTGTTACACCACTTGTGGACCACTGGCTGGAATAAGAAATAGCCCTAAAGATAATATGATGGAATCCTTACATAGAGAACAACAACCCTGCTATCAATCTTGGTATGATCGGCAAACAAAACAATCTCTGGTTGTTTGCATGTTCCATAGATATTCAGTGAGGTTTGTAGCAAAGTTTTTGAATTGGGTAAACTGGTTGAAGTTGTGGAAGAATCCATGGTATACATTTCCATATCTTTAGATTCGTTCAACACGTCTTGGAAGAATTTCCATAGCACCATGATGTAAGGTACATGTACGTTGAGCCGCATCTTTTCAAGCATCAAGTCAGCTGAAAACATTAAGAGATGTTTAATTAAACAGAAGACCTTAATTTGAATATATTTAGGAAAAGGTTATAATATAGGATTTTACCTTTTGGTCATTTCCAAATCATTTTGTATTTATAGATAAATAAATAACATTTAAAGTAATCTGACATAATTTTAGATATCTCGAATATCAATTGATGAATCTTTGACAGTTGGCAGATACTGAGGATTTAAAAAAAAGAGCAATCTGTTATTTCCAAATTAATTATTGCTTAAATTCAAAATCACCTCAACCCTTATACTGAAAACACCTAGAGAAAACAAAAATGAAATCTAATGCCAAACAGCATGGAACTGATTATGTGTAGAAACCAATACAATTCCCAAAATATACTCAACCAAAACAGAAAGTATGCATGTTGAAATATTTTTGTTTCTTGGTGTGGTCACAGTAATGGTCCATTAGCAGCAAACGTACACAACTTGTGATATAACTGCACACACACACACACACACTCACACACACACACACACCACACTCACACACACACACACACTCACTCACACCACACCCTCACACACACACACACACTCTCACTCACACACACACACACACACACACACACACACACACACACACACACACACACACACACACATATATACACCTCCTAAATGGTGTGACAGACCTTAGCTTTTAAGGTGTGCGGGTGCAATTGCACCCATACAGCACCCGTAATTTCAATCGATGGGTGTGATAAAGTTCACTCGTACCACTTGGAAATCGCTCATCTAATTAATAATAATAATGTAATTTCATACTTTTGTCAGCTCATTACATAATAACTAGTCTTCTATAAATATTTCAAACATATGTACTAGTATATTCACTTCATAACTCATCATATCTATGATTTTTCAAAAGGAAAAACAAATAACTGTTTTCTTTGCTTTGCTAATTGGATATCCGTACAACATTTGATCAGTCTGTTACAATTCTATTTGGTCATCATCGATCATTGCCTTTTGTGGTTTTAAACAAGACATTCGGAAAACCCTGGCCGATTTTGTTGTATCGGTATAATTTGTAAAATAGCCGAGTTGTTCCGATATCATATCAAATAAAGTTTTCCAATGTAGATGGACAAACTTTAATTAAACATGGTGATTTTTCACTAGTGTAAGTCATTTCAGGCATGCAATTTATCACTCGCCTAAGCATTTTCAGGCATGTGATCTATCACTCGCCTAGATTTTTCAAAAACTAAGGTATGGTGTGGTTGTCTAATTTCAGAATTTCTGCCAAGAATGTTGTCTGTTTTATGAAATAAATGTCTACTGATTACATGCATACTTTCTTTTTTGGTTGAATATATTAAGGAACAGTTTCTTCTGTATTCTTTATTTTAATTCTATCATGCAACTAACTATACAGACTTAAAAAACTAGGTGTTCACCTTTTTGGTTACCATCACTGCTGATCTTGTATATGAGTGACATAAGAGGAAGTTCATCTGTCATACTCTTCTTACTAGCGCAGTACAGAATCCTGTAACATAAAAAACATTTTAATCATAATATCTCATTAAAATATACTAAAAATAATACTAAAACTTTTAATATCTTTAACATTCAATGCTTGTGTTTCATTTTTTGTTTATAATTGTAAAAATTTTAGCTGTAGAAGGCACAGCGGAAGAAAGGTGAATAATGGGGTGGGGGGGCTAACAAATCTAGGAAAGAAGCGCAGAGTTTCAAATGGATATAAAATTATGCCCTCCCTAACTATGGTAATACTCTCTGTGTCTGTCTACTGTGTCTGGGAGTGGCGGGGAGGGGGGCATAAGTTATTATTAAGGTGGTGTTCGGTCAAAATGAGGTGGCCAGATATAATGTTCCATCAATGTACTCACAAGGAATAGTACATATAAGCACAGGCATTCGTGTTCTGGTTATTACCCTGTCCTATCTATATACAACATTATTGGCATCATCCAATATTATGTCACAAAGTAGTGTAAATGTGAATAGAAGTTGTTATCAAGATTCTGGCATTTTCTTTTCACACTTAAATTTGGGCAAAATTTGACCTGCTCTTCGACCCTCTAACAAAAATGGGAACCTGTATGCCTCTGTGTACAGTGGTTATATTTTAAAAAAAGTTACTTTGAATGACAGATACTATCCAAGTAGTCCAATGTTGTACCTTTTGACAGCGAGATCACTGTCTGGTCTGCTGTCATCAATGGTGATGGATTGGAGAGCAAAGGTGGATTTGATGTCCCCATCACTGTGAATGATGGTGTTCAAACTGAGCTTCTCAATCTCCAGGTGACAAAGACTGTCTTTCAGTGAACCCTGCATGGAATAAATACTCGTTTGTACAATAAGTGACAAAAACAATAAAATAGTATAATATAAATAAAATAAGATGGTATCGTACATCATTAGCTCTTTATTTTTCATAAAGATGTATGGTTTAATTATTATTATTATAAGGTCATAGCTCAGTGTATCAGTATTCGTGTGTATAGGTGTTAGTGTATGATGTCACAATTGTTAACATCAACGTAATGATCTTATATTATAGCATTATATTAATCCTATGTAATTTCTCTCCAAGTTAAATATTATGTCGTTTCTGATAAAGGCCTATGGCCAAAACATAAAGTATATGTTTTTATAATCATAAAATAGTAGTTAATGGGGTTTGACAGGAAATTTTAACAGGAATTTAAACATGAAAATCACATTATTAACCTTTATATTAATTTGTTTAGGCTGTTTATATCATGATAATATATATTATTAATAATTTGAACTCATCATAATTTGAACTGTATCACTGATATCTTGAAATTTGAATTATTTAAGTTAAACCGTTTCATATAATGTTTAGTTGTATAGTATTATTTATTTAGTGTCTGTTAGGTGTCAATATAAGTTGTAGAAGCATCACGAGGTGTATATGGCTTTTTATGCACCCTATGTGTGTTCTTTTACCCCGAGCCGAGCCGAAGGTGATGGGTAAAAGAACACACAGAGGGTGCATGAAAAGCCATATACCCCGTGAGAAGCTTCTACAATGAATTTATCTTGTCGACATGTTATTGTTAAACTATATAGTTGATTAATCAAAGTAATACAAGACAATAACACTCAGAATGTTGTTCAGTTGATCACTGGTTTCGCTGATATTTGTTACGTATTTAGTAATGACGTTTTTATGTATGATGTCATGGATAGAATAAAGATGGTGACGCAGCAGACATGTTGGTTTGTAATATTATAAGTAAATAGGATAAATAGAATTCACTACTCGTGTTTGTTAATATATAAAATATCAACCGAGTGATAGTTAATTGGTATTTGTCTCAGTAAATTTACTTAATTAAAGTTTGATTTTAATATAATTGGGGTGGCAGAAAATTGCTGAAAATTACAGACGGGGTATAAGAAAAATTTACTCCGCCAACAGGGGTATAAGGGTTTTTGTCAATCGGCAATGCTTTTACAGTTGTTAGCTTTCATAACTAAGCCATGATATTTAGTCAAGATGCTCTTAAAGTCATTAGCTTTCAGAACTAAGTGATGATATTTAGCTTTATGTTTTGCTTTCAGAACTAAGTGATGATATTTAGCTTTATGTTTTGCTTTCAGAACTAAGTGATGATATTTAGCTTTATGTTT
>JAULBS010083303.1:0-18702 GCA_032355785.1 Symmetromphalus regularis | reverse complement strand
CTCTAGAGCACATTGATTTTTATCTTATCATCGGCTATTGGACATCAATCATATGGTCATTCTGACATATTTATTTATAAAACCTTTACGTTTGTACAATAATCTTTAACAGTGTAAGTAGAACATAATTTAAGGAATGTAATTTGGTTTTTTTTCTCTTTGCTTCATCCGATCGAACTAATCATTTCTTAACAGGGATGCCAACACTAACAAAATATCGTCTATATTGCCACTCAGTAGTATCAGATGATAAGATCGCAATTGAAACACAACAGATGAGTATATTAGGAGATTAAAAAAGTCTTATGTGAAGATAATTAGCGAAATAAAGTGTGAAGTACAGGATGTTGATATTTTTCACAAAACCAGTTTATTTTGTTGCCGACTGTTGGGAACAGTTTTACTTTTATGCATATGTTCGTATATTCGTATCTTAGAATGGTACGACAGAAGAACGTGAAGAAATCTAGAAATGTGGAAAACATATTATGAATTTGAGATATTACAGGTTATGTCTATCGACCATCATTTTTAATACAGTACCGTCTCAATAGTATCAAATCCTGACATTAAATATGGTATCATACCCCATTTTGAAATTTATATATGCATCAAAGTCAAAATGCTAGCATCAACAGACAAATTAATAAACCTTTTTACAAGTTTTTACTTTGCTGCATTATTAAGTTTTAAGAAGTTGGACATTTATTCTTTTTTCGAAAAGTGTTTTGTTTTTAGTGTCATATAGGTAGTCTCATTAAAAAAAGATATACTATAATATTTATATAACAAAACCACAATCATACCCTTTGAAATTACGTTAGACGTCTGTAACTCCCAAAGACTCACTTGAGACGTTCGGCTGACTGATTTACTGTACTCTTTCTAGCATCTTTTTAATGTTACATAATGGATTAAGATGACTGGGATCTTCCACTGGCAGTAACAAAAAGAAAAGTTTGTTTTATTTAACGACGCCTCTTGAGCACATTGATTTTTATCATTTCATCGGCTATTGGACGTCAATCATATGGTAATTCTGACATATGTGTTTAGAGGAAATACGCTGTCGACACATTGGCTACTCTTTGCGATATGCATCAAGGCGTCTTTTATATGCATAGTCGAATAGACAGGACAACACATACCACGGCCTTTGATAAACCAGTTGTGGACCACTAGATGGAACGGGAAAATGACCCAAACTACAATCATAAGGTAATTCTGACATATTTATTTGGAGGAAAACAGCTGCTGCCACAAAGACTACTCTTTCCGATAAGCAGCAAGGGGTCTTTTATATCCACTGTCCCAAAGAAGGACAGCACATATCACAGCCTTGGAACAAGTGGTTGGAAAGGAAAATAGCCCAAACTGCAAATGGGTCCACTGAGAACGATCGATCCGACGACAGATCGGTTCACAGGCGGACACTCTACCGTTTGAGCCATTGGTAGTAACACGAAAAGGACTACGTCAGCAAAGAGAAGACAACGTACTAACTCTGTATTCAACTACAGCTGAAACGTGTCTTCGAACCTCTTTATTATAGTGTTAAATCATGCATGCCTCAAAATAATGACCGAGACTATCTTCTTTAATTATGTGATGTATTTATTGCCGTGTTAGTATAGTTGGGTTTATTTGTTGACCTAACGGTAGAATGACGTAAACACGTTTTGGCTAGATCAGTTAACACAAATGTCATTCTTATCGGTCGTGCGTGTGGTCGCTAATAAATGAACATCATTCTAAATAGATAATTGAAGACATAAATAACTTGACGAATTCAGATAGATAAAGAAAAGGAGATGTTGTTTATAGAATAGAAGATATTCGTGACGTCTTTAGGGCACTATAACAAGTACAGAGGTAGTTTAAATATATGTTTTAAGACTCACCTAACCTCAATTAGTTCAACTGCAGCGTAATTGAATGACATTTATAGAATATGAATTATCAGACACGTCTTAAGGGCATTGTAACACGGATAACGTCTCTAAATAGATGTTGAAGAAATAAATAACATTAATACTTGTGACTGGTTGGTGAGTTTCATTTATGTTCGTACTTATATCCAATTAAGGTTCAAGCACACTGTCCTGGGCACAAAACCCGGCTTCCTGTGTTGTCTATCTAGGACAGAGGGTAGTGTTAGTAGCAGAGACGAAACCCGCTGCCGCCAGACTAATGCGGCTACTCTTATCGATAAGCAGCAAGGGGTCTTTTATATGCGCTATCCCACAGACAGGGAAACATTTCGCGGCCTTTGATAAACCAGTTGTGGACCACTGGTCGGTGTAAGTGGTATACACCTACACACTGAGCCTTGAGGCGTACTCACTCTACTTGTAACTGCAGTAAAACGTGATGTCTTAATATGTGATGGCTATATTAGTGATGTTCTAAAGAAACCATAATACGGTTAAAAACAAGTGTCAAGTAGTTAACGTAATCTACAGAATCATTTTAGGTTTGTGTCTTTTCTAAGAACGTATCTAGCTATATATAAATCTACACTGGCAGTGAGTTGATGCTGTACAAGAGAAGATATGTAGTTTCATATCAAAGCGCTACTTAACCTGACCCTCTCGATCTCCAACGTTAAAATCATTATATGACTAAAACCAATTAAATTACTCGTGAATATAAGCAATAATAATAATAATTAATAAAAAATAATTCTTATTGAAAGTAAAGAAATATGAATTTAATGAAATCAATACAATGCTGCTTTTATCATTAACTGTTGTGACACATGGTTTATAAAGGAAACGCGGTATTGCTCCTAGGCTACAGTTTGATTAGCAGAATGTGTATGCACTCGTCCACAGACAGAAGATCGCATGTCACAACCCTTGATATACAAATTAAGGGTGATTGACTGAAACGAGACAATGATCGATCCTTCATCAAAACATGTGAGATATCCGATGATTCACATACTTCAAGTAAAGTTTGTTTTATTTAATGACGCCTCTTATCATCGGCTATTGGACGCCAAACCTATGGTTATTCTGACATTTATTTAGGGGAAACCCGCTGCCACCACATAGGCTACTATTTACGGTAACCAGCAAGAGGTATTTTATATACACTTTCTCACAGAGAGGACAACACATATCAAGGCATTTAATGAACTAGGTGTGGACCACTACATCATGCTCTCAATACCTTTAATATTAACACCAATAGATAATACCAGATCCACTATATAAACACTTTACTATATAACGTCATTCTAAAGTCAAACGGTGTAAAAAGTCTTCGTGCTACCAGGTCAGCAGGCCTCCTAAGGGCTATCCGATGATGCAGAAGCCGTCTTTGTACTGAAGTACACGTGTAGACAAATGTTTAACATTAGCACTATCTTGTCGTTATCATACGATCTCTTACGAACACTTTAAGATAACGTCATTCTGAGAGATAGTCTTCTCTATGGGAGTTCGTTGCAAACGCAGAAGGGCGTAGCTCGATCTGGCGGCAGAGCAGGGAGATAAAGTACTTATCATGTCGAAACGTTCACTTGTGTTTTCTTAATTTAAAATCTAAAAATATTCATTCGATCTGGCAAATCCATCACAGCGCGGAGTGCGTGGAGTTCACTGCGCAAAGAACTGTTTTGTCCATTGCAAAATGATGCGTACAAAGTAATAAGAAAAAAAATAGTTCCTTTTACAAGATAATGGTTTAATGGTGACATGGGTTCTTTTAAGTGTATCCTTCACCCTGCAATAACTTCTTAAAGGAACCGATTGGCTGTTTGTTCAGCGGCTATTAGGTATGAGACAAAAATACCATGAGTCGCAAAACATCATATGATGGTGACTCATGGTATTTTTGAGGAATCCCGCTACATAGGCAATTATTTCCAATTAACAGCAAGGAATCTTTTATATGCGCTATACCACAGACAGGATAACACATACCACGGCATTTGATGAACCAGTTGTGGACCACTGATCGGTGCATGTAGCGTACACCTATCCAATGAGCCTTGCGTACCAATGCGTACACCTATCCACTCTGAGTTGGAGCCAGTATCGAGATTAAAAATCCCATGTCTCAACTGAGATTTGATCCCAATACCTACCCGTCATGAATCCGACAGCTTAAAGGTAATGCCTCTGGGTTTAAAGCATGTTCTTTTTCTATTGCATGTTAAATGAAGAGTAATCCATTAAGAAGTTGAGAATGACTAGAAACACATTGAATGTACCACAAGGAAAATTCTTCACAGAAATATATAAGTAATGCTTAATTTTAACGCTAAAAGGACTATAATAACCAATATAACTGACAAGGGAAACTGAATTCAAGAATAGTGAACTCTCATAATAGCTAGAACCACATGAATCATTTGCAAATACCCAATACTGTGTTATGAATAAAACTGGAAATACGGAACATGTTCCACTATATAAAAATTCAAAATCTTTCTGAGAACCGGACGCTACTTATAAAAAGGTATTTAAATTTGGCAGATGATAAAAAATTAAAATGAGTAAAAATGTCCTACTGAATCCACCTATTTGTTTCAGTATATTCCCGGAAATACGTATTTAATTGTTGAGACGTACGGACATGATTAATGTTAAAGTAACGAAATACGTATTTAATTGTTGAGACATACGGACATGATTAGTGTTAAAGTAACGAAATACGTATTTAATTGTTGAGACCTACGAAGATGATTAATGTTAAAGTAACGAAATACGTATTTAATTGTTGAGACGTACGGACATGATTAATGTTAAAGTAACCAAATACGTATTTAATTATTGGGACCTACGGACGTGATTAATGTTAAAATAACGAAATACGTATTTAATTGTAGGGACCTACGGACATGATTAATGTTAAAGTAACGAAATACGTATTTAATTGTTGAGACCTACGGACATGATTAATGTTAAAGTAACGAAAACGACGAATAGAAAACTTCGTGCAGTTTCAACAAGATAACACTATAAAACAATGAACAAATATGTCTCCTGCCATCACATAATGAGTCTTAACTTCAAATTTAGCAGTTTTTAAATTCTGACATTGTTAAAATGTTGAGATTCTGCTCTTCATTTTGATACTTGAATGATGTTTCTACAGCAATTAGTCTTGAAGTTATGTATGTTTGAAGACGAACGGTATGCATCAGTTTTCCAACACTTTTAAATATATGTAATGTTATTTTAGAGAAAAATAAGTTACCTGTAACATATTACAAATGACTTCACACATTTTCAAAAAGAATGAAAACGACCCAGATAGTATCCAAAGGCTTATTTTCGCCGGTTGCCCTGTAGGTTGGCCGCGAGTTGAGTCTCATTTCGTGGTGACAGGTCACATATGCAAACATTAAACAAATGTAAAATAACTTAATTCAAAGCTTCTAATGATGACTATTTGATGGAAATAATGTCTTATTATTATTCATTTCATTGTTACATTTACCTCTTCACTTGTGTTACCCATGAGTAGGTTATGATTAATTATTTCCTACCTTAACTGAAACAGGGATCTTTAAATCTCAGTGTTATTTATTATAAAAGAAAGATCTCTTTTATCCACATGCATGTGCTCAAAATACCAATCTCTGCATGCAGATGAAACCAAATCACACTTCTGTATTACAGATGACTAGTTAAAGCAAAATTTTTTGATCCTATTTTAACGGAAACAACAATCTTTAAATCTTTGATACTGCTATACAAGATAGATCTCTTTTAATGTAACCATAGACCAAAAATAGCATATAAAAGAAAGCAGATCGCACGATACGGCTTACTGCGCATGCACGAAATTACCAAATGTATGATGTGTATCATTAAGACACGTGTCTTACTTATTGAGAGCAGACAAACGTGCGAAATCTATTCGTGAGCCACTCGAGTTTCTAGCACTATCTAAGCGATACGATCATTATGCCGTCTGAAAATACCTCACTGAAGGTGATAAACTGAGACCCATATCCATGATAGATACACACATACATAAACATTTGGCACGTCCAGATATATCAGTCACTGAGTCAATATATACATGCACGTGCTCACAGGCAGTAACGTTCAAACACGATATCCAGAAAATACCATCTAAAATACTGTGTTATCTATTAAAGGTATCTTTCCATTAAGGTATCGTTGACCCTATTTTTGGTGTTTAGGAACCCCGTAATTTGAAATTATACCTACGCGCTATTTCAACATTTCATATTAGCTTAAAGCAGTTAGAAGATCATTTTTGACCATGCTAAGATTACGTTGAACATTACAAATACTATGTGTGCAAATCAAAGTAGTTTAAAATTAATCAGTCGCTTCATTGAACTGTACCCAGGATAATCCTGTCGACTGTATAATTATAAATTGGCAAACACTTTTACTCATTTTTCTCTGCCTGTCATTCTCATGATCTTAATTGTTTAAAAAAAAACTTTCCAATTTGTCCTGTGATTTCAATCTTTCATCCTCGTTCTGTCAGTATCACCGTACTCTGTTTCCTGAGATGTTTCACTTCGTCTACGAGTGTATTCTCTGAGCGCTTCTCTGAACCCACCCGGCTTCCTTGTCCTATGCCGCCAATAAAGCTGGTCTGTCCCAAAGCAGTAACTAATGACCGCCGGAAGTAGGGATACTAAGTAGATGGTGACATGTGCCTCTTAACAATGCCAGAAGCGACCACGGAACCCTCCCCGAAGTAGCCAGACTAAGCCCACTTCAAAAATTGCTGGAGAATGACAGGTGAGTGGCACAGATGTCCACAAGAGACAATCACCTGTCGCGATTGGAGAGACAAGGACTGGGATGTGGAGTTAGATGGCAAAATGTTGACAGATGGGGGTGCTGTCAGAAAGAGATGATAGTAGCATATCAAAGTTGGAAAAGGAAATGGGGCACTTCGAAATTTTTTTTTATATATATTAGCAAATATGAAATTTTAAAATAAAGCTTCTCAGTGTACTTTTAATCATTCAAATCCCGCGACCTCATTCCATTTGACTATTTTGAATAGAAATACGTTGTTTGTATTCTTATAGCAATAAATGAACTGAAGTTTGTTGTAGCTAATGGCGAACGACTTCTTAATATTATACGTTGCTATAATACTAGGGCCTGTGTTACCGCTTGTTGGTTTATTTGATTTAAAATTGCTCCGTCCTGAAATATACGCTGATTCGCAATTCAAAAGTCTTGAGATGTGAAGCTGAATCACATCAACTAATGCTGCATAATGGGTTCAGTTTCACCATGAAGAATGGAGTAAAGCTTGATGGTCTAAAATTCAATTTAAATTCGCTTACGCCACGAGGCAATGAAAAGCCGGTATTTTTATAAGATGATGGTTGTCTTCATTTCAAACATCAGAGATGGAAGAACTGTCAAAATTGAATTCAGTGAGATAGAACCTTTGCGGTGCAAGCTAATCTCTGTCGTTGCTTACAGTCGTAGAACGTGATGTGGCCAACTTACAAAATCACGTTATAGAAACATCTTCTGTGATGGTTGTAAATAGAATATTTTTTAACGATCCCTATCAGCTATTAAAGTTCATACTGTGCTAAATTAAAAACAAATATTTTTACTAGTGGATTCACCAACAATAGTTGAGCAAAAGAATGGTAATCTAACTTACTGATGGGAAATTATTGATGTTTAGAACAAATGTCTAAAGAGACAGGTACCTGTCACAATTAGGATGTTGAATAGGTCTGAACTAGGAAGATTGATAAACACAAAAGAAACAAGTTATACTGAGTAAAAACAATCTTGGTCAAAATAATTTAAGACTGCGGTCTGAAAATGACAAGCAAATTGGCGTAGAAAGTTCCAATTCACCTATAAATAATTATATTTTTATTATTTGTTTTATAAAGAAACAATATATTCCGCCAATTCATCAGCAACAAACCAGGTTAGATTATTTGCTAGATGTTGAAACTACACCCGATATTATTGAACATACGACGGTACTTCAAAAAGTTCTCGGCCTCACCCAGAAAACGTCTCGAGAGAATTACTTTTCTTGCATTATTTTGCAACATAGTCTCGTTTAACTTCAATGCATTTGGTCCACCGATGTTCAAGCTTCGCTATCCCTTTGCGGAAGAAGATCACACCTTGAGCCTCCAGATACTCTTCAGCAGCATGAATGACTTCATCATCACTCTGAAAATAGCGACCAAGCAAGTGGGATTTCAATTTGAGAAACAGATAGAAGTCAGACAGTGCCAGACGGATGAGTAAGGTGCATGGGGAAACAGTTCAAAGACACATTTAACTGCTTTTGCCACTGCAATCAATGCTGTGTAGGCTAGCGCATTGTCCTGGAGCAACAGTACGCCAGCACGAAGCTTTCCTGTCCTTTTTTGTTTTGATTGCTTCGTTTATTTTCGTTTTTGTGGACAGTGATGGGGTATTTCATGGTAATTTTTTGTGATGGACATGACATTTTGACACTATAAAACAATGTTTCCATGAAAACATGTGTACACCTTTCTCTACATTTTGTGTTAATAGAAACCATATGAGGTATGTTCGTAACACCCAAGAACAAACATATTTTGTACTTATATTTTTGGATTAATTTACTTATTAATATGCGCGACGGACGTGACATATCTGTCACGCACAATTAATAAGTAAGGCTTTATAGAATAGAGTTATGTCCCAACATAGGAGTAACGCCCTTGTTTCCAGGACTGGTGACGCCAATAAATGTTTGGAAGTATCCTCGAATACGTTAATGTTATATAATCAGTATATTAAGAAGTAAAATATCTGAAGAGATCATTTTCTTGTCGTCGCCTATGTTACAATGAATCATGTACGAACGCTTATAAAATATGGTATGCATTTGCAAACGTGTTTTATTGCGGGTATTTTGGAGCCAAAAGTATTGGTTGTTTGAATGGAGGTCCTCATAGTTTTGCCTATACATCTCTGTGCTCCATCTTATTGCAAAACTAAGGTTGCGTCATGCAAAAATAAAGACGTAGTTGATTTGATAGCAAGTGCGTAGAAGATTTCTATTAAAACTAGTCTAATGTTTACCTGTATATAACAACCAGATGTTTATACAAAAAACAATATTTTAATTAGGTTTCTTCAAAATACAAATGAACATATTTTAATCTGTATATATTTATAATTTTTTTTTAAAAACCACCATTTCGTAACAATCACTTTTAGGATGTCCATTATGTGTTTTTGCTATAATGGGACCCATTTGCAGTTTGGACTATTTTCCATTCCAACCAGTGGTCACTAACTCTTTCATGAAAGGCCGTGGTATGTGCTGTCCTGTCTGTGAGAAAGTGTATTTAAAAGATCCCTTGCTACTTATAGGAAAGAGTAGCCTATGTGCCGGCAGCGGGTTTCCTCTAAAAGTCATATATCAGAATTATCATATGTATGCCGTCCAATAGCCCATGATCAGATAAAAATCTAGAGGCGTCGTTAAATAAAACAAACTTTACTTTACAGGTTGCCTGAGGTTGGACTGTATTTGAATTTTGTTATGTTTCATACTCCCTGACGGCTGCACCATGCATGTTTGTACATGTGTATACACTATACAGGTTACGATATTACGTAAATGTTAGTTGTAACATAGCATGGTATGTTTCTAACATCTATGGGGTGCTGAGCATATGTATATAGTTTGAGAAACACGTGCTGAAGCACGCAACCGATGAAGAGCAATCATAAATTGTTTAGGAAAACACATAATACAGACATCAAACGAGAGAGGTAAATTCAGAGCAGACGTTAACCATAAAACAATAATATACACGACAATATAATGGCAATGGTAATAGGCCGGCAAAGGATATAATAATGCATGAATGCCAGAATACATAAAATAGTTAAACCAGATGTGAAAAGAAGACTATTTGACAACAGTAGCAAATCTATCGTCTTCAGCCGATTGGGCTATTTTCTATTCCATCCAAAGTGCACAACTGGTATTTAAAACTTGCAGAAGGAAATTGCATATAATCAGGTGCGGATGCAGGATTTTTGAAAGGTGTCCAAATGTGATGGTTAATTTGTACGTCCTTTCACTCGTAAAATGTAAAAAAAAAAAAGTACGAGCAAAGTGTGTCCAGACCCATTGTCCCCCAATTGTCCGCTACTTAATATTATTGACGAAAGATAGATAATCTAAAAGCTTAGCACATGTTGTTGTATCAGTATTTATAATAATTATGTTTGACACCTCAAAGATCTTGATTAAACTGAGTGTTTTCATTGGAATGAAAATCTGTGAAAATATCTCAAATCTGTCGAAATCAAATTAGCCACTATCCAGTGTAAATTAGATAATGTTAGATACGCGTTCGTCATTCAATTTAATTTCAATGTTTTATGTTAAAAAAATTCACAATGCAAATTGACAGTGTTAAATTTAACAAAAAAATCTTTTTTTCACATTAATGGAAATGTTAACAACATAGAACGAGTAGCATGCTTCATCTCAAAGACATTTCAGTGAAAACGTGACAAGTTTTAAGAATGTGATTCCGTCCATTTTGAGAACTTTTATATTATAAAAACTTCCCAGAATACGAATTAAGTGTTAACCTTTAAGGAACAGATAAAAAAGTTAAGAATCCTCTACTATAAAGAATGCTGACGTCATGATGTCCTGTTAAAATTGTGTTATAATACGTGGTACTATCGGCAAAAATAACCTGATTATGCAATCTGCTGTCATAGCAACTACAAGGAATATTCGATGGTATTAGATCGAAATTTGATTGGCATGTTCTTGATGCAATTGGATTATTTGCTTAACTTAGTAAACAAATGAAATTTCTATTCCGTATGGACGCAAATCTTGTTATAACTAATTTAATCAAATATGATATATATGTATTAAAGAAGTTGGCTAATGCACTTAGGCATAAAAAGGGAACCTTTAATCCTAAATAAAAAATTTAGCGTCCTTGGCCGCGCCAAAATTTTTACACTGCAATTCAATTAATTTTGTATTACTTATTTTTTCTATGAAACGCCAGTTTCATCACTTGCTCGTCTTGTTTACAGCGGAACTATTTCCCGTTAGTGTCTCTAATATGCATTATGATAGAATAGTGCGGAATATAGCTCAGTCGGTAGAGCGTTCGCCTGATCTGCTTTAGTCATAGGATCGAATCCAGAACAGAACGTTATTACTCCCAAGCCGTAAGGCAACGACATATGGGGAAACATGAATAACATGTTTTACATGACAAGATAGGACAGGGTTTACAGGAAAATAATAAATGATATAATAAATATAAATAATGCAATATATATATATATACAGGAGAATAATAATATAATATAATCTATATATATATAATGCAATGTACGATCTGCAATACAATAATATATATGTTTATATATATATATTGATTCAGTAGTAGTGAGTATAATTCAAATAGCTTGGGTTTAAATATTAATAATATTGTTATAGAAAAGATTTTTTGGCCTATGTGGAAAGATATATGTTTTGCATGACAAGATGGGACTTGGTGGACTCATTCTCTGATTGGTTATTGACGTCCCAACCATTGCACCACGATTGGTACATCGACGGTGGTGGTCTGTGATGTCCTGTCTGTGGGAAAATACAATTAAGAAATAACTTGCTGATAATGGAAAATGTAGCGAGCTTCCTCTGAAGATTACTTGTCAGAAATGAGATTCAGTAATTAGTGATTATAGTCTGTGTCACCTCTGTGTGGCACGATCTTTCTGGATTCATGTGCTTTGAATAAAGTGTATTCCTATTATTTTCTGCATTTTAATTTTGGTGGATGACCTAACTTTTTTCATTTCTTCTTTTTATTAATTATGTCGTAATCAAATGTAAAAATATATCGACAGCAGACGAGCTTTGTAGCAAATTCACAGAAAACGTCAATTTTTTGGTTAAGGGGTGTGACGTTGTTACACCTTTTCTTTACTATCAAATTATATTGTCATAAACCATTCTACGTTGCTATGGTATTGTACTGGACTAGAAGTTTTGTATTTTACTTATTTTTTAAAATAAAAAAATGCAAGCCAGCTCAGTGAAACGTACTAAAAATAGTTTGCATATCCCTATAGTATTTTGGACTAGGCAACACGTATTTCCGATATATACTTCCGAATGATAAAATGGGAAAAGTTTCAATGTTAAATTCATATTGGAAATTTTTAGATTGATGATTATGAACATATATGAACTAATTAGAAAGGATATTTGAATGAAAAAAAATTGGACCACTTACAAACAATGGATACACAGGGAATTTAAGGTAAAATACGTATATTTTTTAATTCTAACGAAGTCAGAAGGGAGGTGCAACTGTGAAGTGAATTAAATTATAATAAATCAATGTTCTTCAGGTCGTTAAACAAATAATAATAAAAAAGTATAATCCAGTAAATTCTGACAATGTCATAACACAGGCTCAAATTATTATTGTTTTTAAATCGACTAATAAAAATAAAAGGTACTGTTTGTGCCAATAAAAAAAAAAAAAATAAAAAAAAAAAAAAAAAAGTAGAAAGAAAGAAAAAAGAAAAGAAGGAAAATAAAAATAATAAAAAAAGAACCAAACAAGGGAAGAATAATAATAATAATTTGTTTTAAAATATTTACTTGACGTAAAGACTATCTGTGAGATACACAATAAATTATACACTAAGGATTAAACCTTTCGATGTTATGTCGTAAATTATCCAGTCAAAGGTATTTTTGGCGCTAAATAAATCGAATCCGTTATCAACCAAAACTAGTGAACGTTCTTAAACAATACAGAAACTATTTTGAGGAGTTATATTCCTAAGTGCCTTGTTACACAATTTTAAATACATTACTATTAAAGTCACTATTATATATTTATTATTAATAACGCTAATGCATACATTTATGAAAATGAACACTATTTTTATTGATTTAATGCCAAATTTATGACAGAGACTATTAAACAAGGAATTAAAAAGAACATGAGCAATTGATACATAAAAGTATGCAAACCTTAGCTTACCCAGTTTATGGAATGTCATTGTGCAGGATAGCAAAAAGCCATATACTGTTTATAATAATGAATTTCATCCTGTAGGAGAAGATTTAAAAAAAAAAATGAAAGTGCCTAAATGGTATTTATGTTTTATATTTTGGAAGAATGATTATATTTTTAATTTATTTTTTGTTTATGTTTGATTTTGTTTCATTGTTAACCATATCACTGAAAGGTATAGAAATTAAATAAATATAATAAGCTGCGGCGCATGTTTTTGTGACACTATTTACATTTATTACGTTGTAGAAATGACGCCCTTTTTTAAGTCTAGCCCGCAGTATTTAAACGGCTGCGCCCGTACTATAAACCTCATGAAAAGTTTATAACAGAATGACATTCTACTTAATTGAATGCAATGGACTATCTAAATAAGTTATATCATAATAGGACATATAATGGAATGAAACTCTAGAATATAACAGCATGTAATAGAATAAACAGAACAGACCAGCATATTATGGTATATTATTATAATAGCACAGTGAACAGAAAGTAACTTACCGTTTAACACTTTTGTCCGATCCTTCAGTATAGTCAACTATAACCACGACTAAGAGCAAAACACTATATATCCAGTGCGAAAACATCTTCCAAAAGAATATACAACTCCCGTCTTCTGTCTAGTAAATCACTGCCTTGTTTAAGCTTAGCACGTGTTACATTAATGTACACCACTAGCCTATGAACTCCAGATCGGTTATGTTCCTCTAGAAATCGAAGGATGCTGTTATGAATGCACCAGCTATAACATCCTGCTGTCCAGGGATCTTTCCGCAGCGTTCAGCAAATGTTTTGGTATTTGGTTCGGTTTGGGAATGGTTTGACCATTCGATGGTGGCAATATCTCACTGATATACTTGAGTCGGTTTGTTTCTCTTTCGCTACCAGAACATATATCAAATTCCTGTTTGGGTATTGGTTCGTTTGATACTAAATCGTTTGACCATTCAGTGATGGCAGCATCTTGATATGCTCCGTTTATATACTATAACAGATATGTTTTTCTTTCAACTCTAGAACATAAAGAAATTCCAGCTGTGGTATTGGTTTATTTTATCCTGAATTGTTTTATAATCCAATAGTCTTGTGTTATTATTCACTAATTTATACTTGGTTTTCTCTCACCAAATGGCCGAGTCTCGTAATTCCAGTTGCTGATACAGTTGCTCATTCAAAGTGACATCTCTAACACTGAAGTTTCTGATGCTGAAATACGTTATGCCTCTGAAACAAAATTGAGCGAAAGATGGTAATTGTTGGTATTCAGCTATTCATGCACGTCTGAATTTGCTGTAACCTGACTGAGGGTGTTAACTTGGCAATCACTGAAGGAAAAGTTAATCTCTGAAGTCATTCATCAACACCGATCCACAATCATTCATACTGCTGATATAACGGTAGCGTTTTTGTAACAAGAAAACCCAAACTAGCTGCTATATCTTAGGATGTTTCTTCTAAACTTGCTAAAACAATAGTTTATGAAGTTATCTCTTTATGGCAGCAGGTTCTTCAAATAACAAACACAACCAAAAGTTAATACATCTGCAACTGTTCTTGCTTAAAGAATATTTAAAAAAATATTTTATGGCTCCTTCGACGAGCATGAAACATAAATACACTATAAGGCCTAATATATTTTAATACAAACTTGGTTGAAGAATTGTTTTATATAGTCCTATTATGACAATGTTCATGAAATAACCGAATTTTTCTCTCATTGAAGAAAACAAAACTTAACAGACAATTATTCTTGGAATGCTTCACTATTCATATTTAAGAGTGCGTTTTAAAATTCCATTATAGGATGGAAGAGATACTGGATAAAAAAATGCATGCTTCTGTTCTTGAAATTTTCCACACTTTTTTAAATACCCGTTATGACAGTATGGAAAAGATAAGCAAAGTTCTCACAGAAAAACTACCAATTTATTATTACAGAAATACTTTACCATACTTCGAGAACAATACTTGACACAATTCTTTTATAAAATAATGAATGAGATAACGAGTTTCCTGCACGACAAAATAATTAACATGCTATCTCTGTAATACGTTACAACACTTGCTTAAAAGATAGGTGTTTTTTTTAACAGAATAGATATAAGCGTGTTTCTTGAACAAACAAATAACACAACTATTATTCCTGCAATCTTTACTATTTCTCCTTCAAGAATGCGTCTGAGGATTCAGTCATAATTGACACATGGAAGAGATCAGTGAGTGTCTCAGGAACATGAAAAAAAAAACCGTATATTATCATTTGTATGCAGTAACTGTATAAATTTGCCACGTTTTACTGAATACTTTAACAAATCCCATTACCACTATATTGACATGAAACGTGAAATCCACTGTCCATAGATGTAAAGTTCTTTATCTGTCTGTCCTCACACAGATCTTACTACTGTTATTTATAACTGATTATTATCAACAATATTTCCGGTATTTCCATATCGTACCTTTATAAAAATTAGTAACTTCAAGATATGTTCATGGATTGATAGCCCAGCGTTCTTTGGAGTCATACGTGATTTCATACGAATGATCTTGACACTGGTTGTTTGTGGTTATTCACATAAATCACCTATGTGATTTAGTACGAATACTCCTGACGTTGGTTGCTTGTGGTTAATCACATTAATCATCTGTGCGATATAATGTCAGTAGCTTTGTTTTGTGGTTACTGAAATGAATCAGCCTTGTGTTACATGACTGAATTTGACTTGGGTTGTTTATGGTTGATCATTTGATCACCACGAGACGTATTATTAATTAACTTAACGTCAGTTGTTTGTGCACAGTTCCTAATCGCATAAATCACCAATATGAAGTCATCTTTTGCACTGAACAGAGGTTACTTCTAACTACAGGATTCTAACTTCTACAATATCGTTGTTTTCGTTTTCAATGTTGATGCAAAAATAAGTAACTTTGTAACCTGTCTAAAACTGTACATTTCTCTCACAGAAAGAAGACTTGAACAAAAAGCACATAGTGAACGTTAGTGATCCAGTGGTAGGATTCTCAAACTGAAGATAGTGGTTCAAAACTTTTTGGAGGCGGGCTCAAACTGACAACATGTTGAAAGCATCAAATGTTTGGAATCCAGTAGTCGATGATTAATATATCCATGTACTTTAAAAGTGTCGTTAAAAATAGTAATAGTTTTTTTTTAATGAAGAATGAAATGAACCAATAACAATGAAAGAAGTTGGCTGAGGAAAACTTGCTGAAAGCTTTGTCACTGGCATCCAAATCATTCGTTTTAGTAAAAGCTTGACGCTGCTTTTTCTTGTTATTGTTTTCTCCTTCTTCTGTTGTTATTTGATCAAATATGAATGCTGACCATTAGACGTGTTGCATATTTCTTCTATCACTAGTATCAGTTTTGTTTTCTTGCAAACATCTACTTTTATAAACATCAATTTCAGGACATTACACCACTTGACTCTGTACTATCTGCTAGCGATGATTCTCTCTGAGTCAGTCGAATACGCCCACTCTGTACCGTGCCATAATCTTTAGGCTTGAGAACACCGGCTACTAAACTCCGCAGACCTCATGTATCGATAGCAGTTTTTCTTGTTTTGTTTTTAGTATCTCGGTACATGCGGAATTATCTTGTCTTATCATAGTTTTCAGAGCACTCAATTATAGCGTTTAGGTTACACACCTCAGTTGTGTTGCTGTTTGGTTAACCAACTCCCGGAAATAATTACGAAGGAGTAAATTGATGTTTGACACTGAGTCTTGAATGACAGATTGCGTTCAAGAGGTAATCATATTAGAGTGATATTGATAAAGTATAACGTATTCATAAATGTCAACATTTAAGACTCATTTGCAGAAACTGGACCAGCTGTATTGGATTGATTGTTAATATTGATGGACTAAAGGAAAGAGCTGGATTTTGAGCTATTGCTTTTAAAGATGTTTTCCTCAAGTTTACAAAGTCTTATAACTAAAATGCCTATTGCTGTTAATAAATGTGACCGCGCATGAGAAAATCAGAGATATGTCGCAAAACACGCTTTCACGGGACGGCCTAAAAAGGTCACAAAGTTCAATTTTTTTGGTTTTAAGATTACATCCATTTCTGTTTGTGCAGGTTTTTTTCTACACAAATCCAACATATTAAGCACTAATTCACTCTCTAAAATAGTTTATTAGTGATTTTACGATAAGCGATTCCAACTCGAAGTAATCAAAACTAACTATGTTTAGGACTGATTTCTGAAGAATCATGCTTTCGGTTTGTGTTACTTAGACCACTATAAAAAAATAAACGGATAAAAATATTTGTAATCTGTTTATTGCATTTCGTTTTGCTATTTCTATTCATTTTGATGCATTTAAAACCTTAAATTGTCAGAAGTGACCAATATACCTGGTTTTCTCATGCACAGTCACAAATGTTCTTTCGAAAGCGATCCTATATAAACATATGTAGCATACAGCAATTGTGGTCTCGGGTTGGTAGTATTATTCCGAAAAATTTGTGTAACAGAACAGATCAGAGCTATATTTACACTCAGGCTGTTTTGAAATGGATTAAGAGAAACAAACATAATCGAATTTTGGACAAGATGGTTTACAAGAGGATATATAAATGTTCACCCGCAGGATTTGATATTGATATTAGGAAAGTAACATTCTTGAATTAAATATTTTGACATAGCTTACAAGCAACAATTGCACAAAGAACATTATTGCCAAAATAAAGCAATATAGATATAATAATTATTTTGAGTTATTATAATTATTATTTTGAGTTATTATAATTATTACTAATATTTTCAGTTTTAAATATTATTTAGTTTTGTATTAATGTGTTTTGTCAAAATGTTCCTCAAAGCTGTTAAAGATAATAAAATGGGCTATATTTACAATCAACAACTACACAAATACGCTTGGCTATTTTGATCTCATAATATTATAGATAATAGTTTAAAATTAAAATATTCAAAAGACATTTTTCGATCAAGATTATATTTAAAATCTACTAGTATTTAGGTTTGATTTCATGAATAAAAAAAAGAAAAAAAGAAAATTGCATCGAATGGAAATTAAATGTAAAATTAGCAACAACAAAGCATCTACCTCACAACAACAAACATTGGTCTTAAATAAACGAACACCCCCTTCAGGATAAGTGGTCGTCAAGGAATCATACAATCATAAGTACATTTTAAAATTAAATAAATACATTTTGTTTAAATGCATTACATGGCCATAGGAACCGTGGGTGGGGGGCCCGTGCACCCACTTTTGAGACTTTTTTTTTTACACTTTGTTTTCCACTGTAACAAAAATCTGAGTTTGTACCAAGTCCGTTAGTACCACCCCACTCCGAAAGTCGTCCCTATGGGCCTGCATTAGGAAATCGTTATTTAGCTTTTTGCACTGTGATATTAAGATATTGTTATAAAAGAATTAATTCAGGAACATTATAAATACATATGGTGAACTGTTTCATGAGGTACTCTGATATTAAGATATTGTTAAATAAAGAATGAATACAGGAACATTATAAATACATATGGTGAACTGTTTCATGAGGTACTTTGATATTAAGATATTGTTAAATAAAGAATGAATACAGGAACATTATAAATACATATGGTGAACTGTTTCATGAGGTA